>OY757909.1:42065008-42347079 GCA_963585895.1 Sepioteuthis lessoniana
GCTACTTTTTGTGTTTACTCCCTTTTGGGGTCTTTTATTTTTATTGTCCCTCTTAGGTATTTTTGTTGTTTTTAGGCCTTTCTTTGGCTTAAAAATACTAGATCTTAGAGGTCCAAGATGGACTCCTTTTGTATGCAAAGTGAGTGTGTCCTGGCCCGTAGTGGCTAAGGTACAGACCTGAAATATCAGCCTGAGTCCAATCCTCATTGGGGATTCCAAAGACGAAAGTGGAGCCACCGCTATGATCACAGGGAAGGAGTTTTCAAGGATGGTTCTGATGCGAGAGTCTAGTCAGATAGACCAGGAGAGTGCAGGCTGGCGTTCAAATGCCAACCTGAGAGTGCAGGAAGGTTCGAATGCCACGTAGGGGAAAAGGGGTTATCCGTAAAGGTCAGTAAGAGAAGAGAGCCTTCCCTGAGGCCCGGGGAGTAACTGTAACGGGTCGAGAGAGCGAGTTGGTGGCCAACCCAGTGTCCTATCAGTAGTGAACCCAGAAAGCCCGATTCCCATTAACCCCGCAAGCCAGACAGATCAGACAGGTATTTATCCTGACTGACCGGAGAAAGATAGATGACCGTTAAAAATCCATTTGTATTGCAAGGTTAAAATGAGCTGTTATGTCTCATACAAAAAATTATATTCGAATGAGAAATTGAAACAAAAAAAATATTTATACATATCAGTGGTTTGTCCAGAAAAATATGCTTAAACGAAATAATTTAACATATGAATAAAAAGTTTTTGTGTTTACAATTATTAAAGTATGACCATAATTTCCCAAACAAGATTTAAAATGTTCGAACAAGGTCATACTATAATAAAAGATCATACGATTATATTTTCTGATTGTATAATTGAATTATTTTGGTGGGTGTTATTTATGAACTATGATAATAAGTTATGAATTTAGCAGAAAGAAAATTTAAAAAATAATAATAGTATTTACTGTGAGCAAAAAATATCGAAAAACGCGATGTCTGGTGACCTCCTTCCTCTTTCATCAAATCAGCAGGATCTGAACGCTTTGCGTATTTGCCTGTTGTAATCTTTACCCAAATTTACTCCGTGTCACGCTGAGAAGAGCCATATCATTTTATTGTGGAAAGAGGTTATTGCAAATTGAGTTTTGTGTTTCAGAGGATCTACTTTGTTTCGTCGGTCGGGACTGTCTGTTAATTCAGTGTTTTAGAACCAATCTTAGATTTATGCTATGAAATAGAAACAAAAATTATTAACCTTCCTTAGATAGTTTACTGATTAAAACTAACGATAAACTAGAATCAGATACATACCGAAAATCAATCAACAAAAATGACCACACACACACACACACACACACACACACACACACACACACACACACACACACACACATATATATATATATATATATATATATATATATATATATATATTAGCTGCATTCGTAGAAATTCCAAAGAATATATTCATAATAATTGCATGAAATTAAACCATTCTGAGGTAAATTCCTTGTTGACTTTCTATTTCAAAATTTGGTGTATTGATAAACGGTTATAATTTTATACCTGATCGAGAGATCGACAGATAATAGCGATTCCTATATACAGAAATGAGTAAGTCCAAACATTTTCACCTTTTTTTAAAAACGTATTTTATTGTTTGTAAATTCTTGAACATTTTCTTATTTTACTCAAAAGAAATATTGATTTTCATTATCAAAAATGTTAAAATTATACATTTCAGTTGTCAAAGACTGAAAGTTTTGTGAGTAATGTGAGATTTTCCAACTTTTTTTTGGTTTTTATTTTTTCGACTATAGTAGCTTTTTCAACAATTCTTTTGTTTTGTTTTATTTTTGTTTTTTAGCTTTTTCTTTGTTTTTTCACTTTTTTTTTCTTTTTTGATTTTTCAAATATTTTGATTTTTCGACCTTTTTATTATTTTTTGTTTTTCATCTTTCTTTTTTTCTTTTTTTTTCTTTTTTTTTATATCTTTGCTTTTCTACAATTTTTTTTTTTTCAGTTAATTTTTACTTTTTCAATTTTTTTACGTAACGTATAAATCTTCTTTTTTTTTCATTCTCACTCTATGTGTTTTGCCCCTTTGAAAAATGTTTTGCAAAGTAGTTTTAGCTGAATATAAAAGATTTTTCTGCTTGAGCCAACAGTGGATAAGTGAAACCATCGTTGATAATTCTGTGAGTGGGGAAGTTGGAATGTGGCCCTTCTAATCAATATGAATTCTTTTCCCCTTCCGATTTATCTAGGTTAATTTTCTTCTTGCCACCAAGAACCTTTCTTTCTTTCTTTCTTTCTTTCAATATTCGTTCCGGTTTATTTTGATGAACCATTTTTATCTAACTCGAAATCGCGGGGCTTAGCAACTGGTATTAAATTGTATAAGATATTGTGATTATGTATTTAGTAATTTCAGGTTTCATAATTACCTGAATAAATCGATGGAAGTGAAATATGTAATATAAAGGATTTCTATATTCTCTTTTGCAGAATTAGAACCCGTACACCACAATATTTCAATAACTTTATAAGTATCGACACGTAGCTTCCTAGAGCTGAGTACATACATTCATATTTGTGACATGTGTTTATCAAAAAAAAAATGACTGTGTTTTTCCCAGACAGAACTTTCCACATAAAGGGTTCACTCATGAAAATAATAGTGAAAGCAGTCGTGAAAGATATGTTGCTCTTCCGGCCGAGGTACACGAATTGGAAAAGAAGAAAAAATAAAATTGGCCCAGAATATGTTCACTTACGCTACCGATGGGTTGTGGATATGTGACAGTTGGTGCATAAGAGAACAATTACGCTGAATGTACAGAATTAGATAGATAGATAGATAGATAGATAGATAGATAGATAGATAGATAGATAGATAGATAGATAGATAGGAACAGACTCAGATAGATAGATAGATAGATAGATAGATAGATAGATAGATAGATAGATAGATAGATAGATAACTATAAACAAACAAAAACATATAAATAAACCTAAAATCTAAAAGGATATACAAAGAAAGTAAAATATCTGCAGTAAAACCAAAGAAAATGTACAAAATATACGAAAAAGGAAGCAACATAAGTAGTCAAAAAGAAACCTAAAGAAAAGTGTACGATAACCAAAAATACAGAGAAAATTCCGCGCGGAAAGTCGAAAATAAGGAAAAACATAAACCATTAAAAAATATGAAAAACAAAACAAAAGGGACATAAAAAGTCAGTAAAGTTGGCGACCTTAGTCGAGGGTGACCCGAAGACTCCCTTTTCAGTAGAACCCCGGTCTCCCGGACCATTACTCTACTCATTAGGCCAATGGGCCGGTTAAAAGGGATAAATAAATTAGAAATAATCTTGACAAGAAAGGTGCAAAAATATAAGAAAGGAACCAAAAAGAAACAACATTATAAATTTTCGAATAAAAAACAGCAACAAAGAAACAAACAAAGAAACAAAAATATTCGAATAAAACAAAATTAAACATTTCTGTTTAATTTTGTTTTATTTAATTTTGTTTCTGTTTAATTTATTATTTTATATATGATAAAAATATTTTGAAAATACAAAAATAAAGAAAGAAAAGGAAATAAATGAAGGTAACAAAAACGAGTAATAATGAATCAGAATGAAAAAAATACACGAAGAATAAAAATGTATAAAACAACACGAAGAAAACACAAAGACTTAGAAATCAAAAACAGAACAGAAAAATATAAACAAAGTCAAAAAGGAGCCCAAATATACTAATAAAACGAAAGATTAACAAAAATACTCCATCAAAATTAAAAAGTAACGAAATAAACAAATAAAAAACAAAACGGTGTGCATATATATATATATATATATATATATATATATATATATATATATATATATATATATATATATATATATAACTATGTTTGTTGGTTGGGTTTTATGGCATATCAACCATTGTTGGTTATTTATTACCAAATCCTGTTTATACATAGTTTTCAAATGACCCTGAGCTTATTTTTACACACAGTTACTATAAATCTTTTATTCGAACACAATTAAATGGGATCAACTATATCTGACAATTCAATTAAACATCAGTCATTTGTTTAAACAGTTAAATGATCACACATTTCTATTTCTAAAAATCCATCTAGTATAAGTTATTTGTATGGACACAGATTAAATATCAAACAGTTCTATTTGACCCATAGATAGGACACTATCAGGTGCTACCACTCCGGGTCAGAGTGGATCTGGGAGAAATTGCAATAAAAAAGTTCTCCTGATTTCCGAGAACCGGAGCCTCACCATCAGATCATTTAGTGTCATATCCAGGTCACTCGTTGTGGTGGGGGTCTTACCCTTCAGCAGAGATGCAGTGGATGTATTCTATAGCCCCAGATGACTGGACTATAAAAATATCAAGAAAAAACACAATACAGAGAAAGGAGAACAATAACATACGAAGAAAACAAAAGCACAAAATAAAGTTTTAAAAATACCAGAGAAATTCTGAATATATATATATAACGAGAGAGTGAGTGAGACAGAAACAGAGAGACAGACTGACAGAGACCGAGAGTCAGACATACAGACAGACAGACAGACAAAAAAAGATAGAGACAGAAACAGGGTGAGAGACAGAGACAGAGACAAAGAGACAGACTGACAGAGAGAGAGAGAGAGAGAGAGAGAGAGAGAGAGAGAGAGAGAGAGAATCATTCAGACAGACAGTCAGAAAACGGAAAGCTCACAAAACATAACAAGAAATTCAAATAGAAAAAACACTATACAAGAAAGCAAAAAGAATATAAAAACAAACGAAGCAGACTAAAAATAAAAACAAAAAATATTAGCTTTTGCAAAGGACGAAGAATAATTTTAAACAAAAAAGAGAATTAATTTGTGAAGAAGAAAAATTAGATATTCAATGAAAACTAAACAATAAAAATTGATGCAAAAATCGAATAGAACAAAACTAAAAAGAAACAAAAGTAATAGAGGAAAGAAAACAAACAAAAGAAAATAAAATAAATAATCGAAGAAAATAAATACTTGAATAAACTCAAAAAAGAAAAAAAAAAGACGAATAAAACAAAAAAAAAAGGAAGAAATGTGACAAAAAGTTAGAAAAAAAAGAAAAAACAAATATAAGCGATGAATATCAGAAATAAAAAGAACAAAAATGACTAGAAATATACAAAAAAAACAAAAAAGAAGCCAAAAAAAATGAAACAAAATTATAAGAACGGAAGTAAAAATCTTTTTAAAAAATTACGAAGAAAATCAACAAAGAACAAAAACATATGGGAATGACTAAAATGGAAAAAATATTTTTTTAAAACAAAAAGGAAAATGAATACATGAAGAAAAATATAAAGAACAAAAATTGATTTTTAAAAAATTACGTGAAATCAAAATAGAGCAAAAATTTACAAAGAAAACTGAAAAAAGATAGAGTAGCAGAAAACAATCGAACAAATGAATGAATAAAACCAAAAAGAAAAAAATGAACGAAGAAAACAAAACAAAAAAAAAAAACTATACCAACGAACGAAAAAAAGAAAATCTATGACCCAAAGGGAAATAAAACAGAGAAAAGAAACATGAAAAGAATCAAAAATAAATAATACAAAAGACAATATACAAAGAAAACCAACAAAGATCAGAAATATAAGAAAAATGATAAATACGAAGAAAAGCTAAATTCCCTACATATACGAAGAAAAAAACGAAATGATATTTTTTAGATATATGAAAAAAAAACAAAATGTAAGAAAAATATGCAGCTATTACCGAAAAGCTACAAGAATTGATGAAGAAAATAGAAAGCC
The DNA here is from genome assembly GCA_963585895.1 of Sepioteuthis lessoniana. Lineage (NCBI taxonomy): Eukaryota > Metazoa > Mollusca > Cephalopoda > Myopsida > Loliginidae > Sepioteuthis > Sepioteuthis lessoniana. The sequence goes on from OY757909.1 coordinate 42,070,823, forward strand.
ACGTAGAAATATACGTAGAATACCAGACAGGTACAAAAATGTCGGAAGAAATAAAAAAAAAAAACAAAGTAAATGATTGAAGCCAAACAAAAAAAAAAAGCAAAATTCCTCTCGTATGCAGTGAAAAATCAAAGAAATAACCATAAACGAAGACAAAAATGAAACAAAAATATTTGAACAGGAACGAGAATAAAAATATATTCTTAGAAAATCAAATATTTTCTAAGAAAATTACAAAGAAGGAAAAAATAAAATGAAATTTTTAAAAAAGAGACTAAAAAAACAGAGCTAACAAAATTAGGCAAAAAAAAAAAATAAATAAAAAATTCAAAAAAATGAACAAAGAAAACCAAAATTGAACCAAGAAAATCGAAAGCGTGTCAAAATAGAAGAAGAAAAACCAAAAAGGGAGCAAAAAATGGGCAAAAAACCGAAAATGTAGTTTACGAAGGAAGAACTGACGTAACACTGAAAACAATTAAAACAAAAAAACTGGAGACCTTGGAAAAATACCTCCAAGAGAATTTGACGACATAATCCTTTGATTATGCAACGCTGTGAATAAACAAAACACTGCAGGGGAATGGACGGAAGACTACATCCTCCCCTTCTTCAAGAAAGGTGACTTTGGAATCTCAAAGAACTATAGAGGCATAACTTTTACGACTATTGCTGCTAAAGTTTATTATGCCCTGCTTCACAATCTCAAGAAGAGAAAATTCTTAGGAAAAATCAGAATGGTTTTCGAAGAAGTCTATCCACAACATCACAAGTACTGAATTTCCGTCGAATTATCAAATAAGTACATGCAAAAAATCTCAAGAAAACACTATTGTTCGTAAATCTTGCCAAGGCATTTGATTTCATATACAGAGGAAAGACTGAACAAATACTTCTAACATATGGTTCCCCCCCCCCAAAAAAAAAGAACGGCTGACGAACCCTTCATCAAATGATGACAATGGGTTCATGCATAGTTTCAAGGCTAAAGTAGAATTACTAGTTACCTCAGAAGTATCTTACAATACCATCATATATTTTAGATATTACATCATGGAAATAGTAAATTAAGATGCAGCCGCTTCGTATTGCTCTTTGCTGTATTTGCAGCTTTACAGGAACGAAACTTTTATTCAGTTACGTAAAATTTTAACTCACTCGATCACACGTCAATACACTGAACGAGAAATGAACACACTCTGTTTATTTCAATCAGTTTATATATATTTATATGTCTACCATGTGGTTATTGAATGGGTTTTGATGTGAAATTTTCTATGTTTTATGCATGAAATAAATCCTTTTTTCTTCATTAGCATGCATACTTATCTACCTAAATCCTCTCATTATCTATCAATAGAAAGAGATGGGAAGGGATGGATAAACAGAGAGCGTATCAACATCATCATCATCATCATCATCATCTCCCTCCCTCCCTTTCTCTCTCTCTCTCTCTCTATATATATATATATATATAGAGAGAGAGAGAGAGAATAAAGAAAAAAGCATATCAGAATCCATATGGCAGACGTATTGATCCATCACTTAAGATACTATCATGTAGAGGGTCTGAAATAAATACGATGAGTTTGTGCTAAAATAAACACAAACACTGATATAAATATATAGGGACTTATTGAAATAAATAGAGCGGGTCGGAATCAGATAGTACAAAAATGATCGATCGACAAATATGTATAAGTGAAATAAATAGGATTATAGAAAGATTGTACTTAAAGCATTTGTTTTGTCGATGTGCTTATATTTATAGTTTGTCCAGACTTCAATGTTATGTCTAGCATAAGCAATTATTTCATGGTTATTTATCGTTGCTACCTAAAAATAAACAACAAAAATATAGCCATAATATGGAGTAGAGCTCTTTAGCCTCGATATCAATTGAAGCTGTTGGAATTAAATGAGAAACGAAATGGCAGAAAACACCTGTAAATCATCTGGAAGTGTTTTTAAGTGTTGCCTGTAGGCTTCAGAAACATTGTGTTGCGAATCTTTGCCAGAGAGAAAATTGATTTAAACAAAAATAAAAAGTAATTTTTTTTACAGCATATTATATTTCGAGATTTTCTTAAATAAACCTTTACCGTTCCCATCATAAAATGAATAAATAGATTTTAAAAAACATAAATCCTTACAAATTTCCTTAAGTTCGGTGATATTTCTGAAACCCATTTTGCAAAAGGGAATAATAAAAAGATGTATTTATGAAATAAGGAAATATGATAAAAAAATAACTATTTTGTAGTAACTATATTCCGTCTTTTCCTTAATTTAAAAGGGGGTCATTCTTTTTGTTAATTTCCATAATTATGAATTTTCCAGAATAATCACGCTTAATTATTGTCAGGAGAAAAAGAATCAACAACCCGAGTTTAAATCCTGGACAAGGGTGTTTGCGTTTCCATTAGTATTAATGCCCTTAGGAAAGGCATGAATCCATCTCTTCTTTCTCATCTATAGATAGAAGAGATGGATTCTCTCTCTCTCTCTCTCTCTCTCTCTCTCTCTCTCTCTCTCTCTCTCTCTCTCTCTCTGCAGTTAACGTACTTATCTGACTCAAGAGTTGGCAAAACTGGGTTATTTCGCGTTGGTCTTGGAGAAGCAAACCCCCGAATTCAAACCAACTCCACTAAAAAATTGACCTTGTGTCATATCCTTCTAATAGTAGAGAAGTTAGGTAAATACAAACCTATATTTGCTATAAATGAATTTTACCATCCTTAATAGCTAAAATGGATGAGAAAGTCCAACTCCATAAAACTGTTGTAAGTTCTATACTCCAGTTTGGATTTTGGCTCAAGTAAATTCAAGGCAGTCTCAAAAGTAAAAATTCCTCTTTATTTCCATAGGTTTCACTAGATACTGTGACCACACTAACACCATTGTTTAAGGCAAGATTTTAGCTACACAACACTATCTTTCCATTTTGCCCATCGATGAACAATAGCCTGCATGCCACCCTCTCTTTTTTCACAGAAAAAATCAGGTCAAATGTCAGAAAAAATATCCGTAATCCATATTTTATCTACCCGATTCGCATGAACTTGCTGATGAAGGAAGGTATCTTTCATTTCATGGGCCGACAGCTTACCGAAACTTGCCTTATCATTCACATTACTCTTAAAACTGTTGACTATCTATTCGCACATCCATAGTTTGGTCTCTAAAAATGCTCAGTTTGTGTTGATAGTCATCAACACTAACCGAACGTTTGTAGAAAAGATTTCATCTAAAGACAAATGTCTATGGCTAAAATCTTTTCCACATAATCTTTTTTTTTAGGAAAAAACACATACTCATGGTGTAATAGATATTATCGAAAGAAATGAAGACGGTGACCCGAGTTCAAATCCTAGACGGGGCGGTTTGCATTTCATGTGGCGCTAATTCCCTTGGGAAAGGTATGAATCCAACTATTCTCCCTCCAGCAATGGACAAAATTGTAAGATAGACTGGGCTCTTTAGCCTTGATATGTTACCGGTCTAGGAGAAGGAAAACTCTGAATTCAAACTTGTTAAACTCCGAATGAAAATTGACATTGTGTTGCATCCTGTTCTTACCGAGGGGTTGGGTAAATACTAACATACATCCTTATTCACACACACACACACACACACACACGTGAATGCACTCAGAAACGATCACAAGGCGTTAAAATTTAAGAAACAATAATTGTTTTACAATATGTTGTTTTTCAATACGTTGTTTTGCAATACGGATATTGGACACTTTTATAACTGTGTGTTAACACTGTATATATATTTTTTTTTCTAAAAGTATGCGAAACTGATTTTACCAAGACAGAAAGGAACAAGGAAAAAAATGTTCAGCTTTTTTAGAATAGCCCATTTGTTATTCAAAATTATTATTTAAGCAAATTTTACATTGGTCTAAGTTCCACTGAAACTCCTTGTTTTGATATGGTGTTAAGCTGTGCTAGCCTAATTCTTTTACACGTCCTCAAATCTTCAGATGAATATTCAGTTTAAAGAGAAAAACTTTCATTGAGCTGCCAAGTCTGTTGAGTATGGAGAGTGCTGCACAATTTTGTATTTTGCCAAAAACTACTGATAAGAAAGTATCGAGACTTGCTTCATAATAATCTTCATGTTAATCTTCGACATGATCTCTTTATTGAGCATGTTTCAAATTTTTTAATGTAAAATATTAACATACAGAGTCGACTTGTCGCAAGTGAACATACTTGAAGTTTTTTTTCTTTTTTTTTTTTTTCGACTTTGAAAGAACAAACAAGAAGGGCTTAGAAGATTTGGCTTGAAGCAATCCGTCCTAACGAGACTTTTAGACCAACAAACTCTTGGGAAAGCGCTGATATCACTTCATAAAAATATATTTCTATATCTAAATACATTTAAAGTGCAATTATCACTGGCACGGTAGTTAGAAGGAGGATTATATATATATATATATATATATATATATATACGTGGTGCCTTCAATAAGTTTCCAGACTTTTTTGTATAGGCATTTAATATTGTCGTAGACTCTTGAGAATTCATTATGTTATTGCTATACATTTTATAAGATGACTGACCAATTTTTATGATTTCAGGTTCAAATGAACAGCTACAACAGGAATTGGAATACTCCCTACTAAAGCCTGATTGTCACAGCTGGTGAATTTCAAAAATGCAATCTGGTCGTGAGGACACTTTAGAAGAACGATATGCCATAAAATTGTGTTTTAAACTTAGAAAAAATACCACAGAAACGTATGCAATTCTTCAGAATGCTTTTGGACGATCTTGCATGTCTAGACAGATTATCAACAGGTCAATAGATTTAATGAAAGAAAATAGTTTTACACTGGAAAAGACAAGAAGCTGACGATACTCCGCACAATCTATTACGGACGCAGACTACGCTGATGACATAGCGTTTCTGGCAAATACACCTGCCTAGGCCGAATCCCTGCAGTATATTCGGGTGCGGCTAGCAGGCAGCATAGGCCTCTACATGAACTTAGACAAAACGGAGTACATGTGCTTTGATCAAAGTGGCGATATCTCCACATTAAATGGTGGCTTCGAAACTAGTAGACAAGTTCCCCTACCTAGGAAGCAGTGTCTCATTTACGGAAAATGACATTAATACGCAACTAGCAAAGGCATTGACAGCTCTCGATAGGCTTTCGGTTATATGGAAGTCAGACCTATCCAATCAGACCTGTGACAATCAGTCTTTAGTAAGGTGTATTCCAATTCCTGCTGTAGCTGTTCATTTGAACCTGAAATCATAAGAATTTGTCAGTCATCTCATAAGATGTATAGCAATCACATACTGAATTTTCAAGAGTCTACAACAATTCTAAATGCCTGTATAAAAATAGTCTGGAAACTTATTGAATGCACCACGTAAATCTTAGCCGCTATGAAAGTAGTTCTTGGCAATTCCGAAGTCACCTTTCTTGAGGAAAGGAGGGATGCAGTCCTTTTTCCATATGTCTATTGTCTTCTGGTTATCTACGGCGTTGCAGTGTCGGAGCAGTATGTCGTCGAATTTCCTTATTTTCCATACTTCTGGTGGTGTTTCAAGACCAGCAGCTTTCCTGTTTTTGATTTTTGTTAGTACTTTGTAGAGTTTTCTTGCGTAAACTGTCGTAAACTAATTATTAATAATTTTTGTGTTAGGTTCATCCATAACTTTAGGGAACTTTCTAAGCAGATTCTTGAAATGTTCTTTCCACAAGTGTATTCGTTCTTCTTGGCAGCTTTTAGTTCCGCTCTCGGGGTGCTTTTTCTTCTACTTACTTTATTTACTGTCTGCCACGATATCCCAGATTGTCTATTTTCAACCGAGTGTCTGATATTATTCATCTGGCTTTAAATGTATTCTGTTTGTTCTTTTAGGTAAGTATTTGTTAGTTCATTTTGTTCCTTCTTAAGTTTCTGGACGTTCGCATTAGTTGGGCTCCTTTTATTGCATAGGGATGCGATTTTCACGTCGTCACATTTTTTCTTAACTGCTAATGCCTCCTAGGGTACTCTATGTTTCCTCTTAGTTTGGTTGGAATCCATTTTGCTGCAGTTTCTTCGTGGGCATTGACGAAGTTCTCATATTCGTCATACGGAGTCAGTGTTTCTGATATCTCCTGAAGTGCATCGAAATTGTTTCTTAGTGCTATCGTATGTTTATTGCTAACATCTCGATTATTAAGCATGGACCAGTAATAATGTGCGGTTTTAGTTGTTTGCGTCGCATTCCTGCGTATGCTCAGACGTATCTTTTCCGTGACAGTTCGGTGGTCGGAAGACACTCTTTCAAAAGAGGAATATGCCTCACAATTCAAAGTGCTGTTAATCCTTTTCTTATTCACGAGGATGTAGCCTATATGTGCTTTTGCTGTATTTTTTCCTTTCCTTTTCTGAAATTTTATTTTTAGATATGTTAGTCCATTTTCTAGTGTGAAATCCGCTAGGTGTTCCCCATTTCTGTTTGGCAAGTTGTCTAAGCTGAATTTGTTGTTTACGTTTTTACCAATTTGGGTATTCATGTCTCCTCCGATGATGAAAACGTTGTTTAGGAATGTTACGAACAATGGAAGATAGCTCGTTATATAAGGTGTCGAAGTCTGTTTCGTCACTAGCGTTGGTAGGGCTGTAGCAGGAAATGATCGTTGTGCTGGGGTTCCGTTGAACGTAGCTATTATCATTCTCGGTTGTATTTTCTCGATGATGTTTAGTAATTTTCGGGCGCGTGGACTGAAAACATTCCTACACCACCGATGACTGCATTGACTGAGTTTTTCCACGCCGATGCTGAGACAAACATCCATCCATTGCCAGTATTGTAGTATTTTATTTTTACTTCTCCGTGATGGTATCTTGTCTTGTACGTATACTATGTCTATGTTATGCTCTATCGCACACGCTGTCAGTTCCGGTTGCTGGCCTATTTTATTTAAAGTTCTCACGTTAAATCTCGCTGTTTGTATTGAGCTTTTACATTTAAGTAATTTTTGTTTGTGTTTCAGTTCTGTAGCTGATTTTTAGAACACTGAGGTCAGAGCCCCAACCTCAGCAGAATGCGCTCCTTTTTTGACTCGCGCGAAAGGCGATGCAATTTGGACATATGGTTTGATTAAGACTCATGGTAATCTTTCGTTGGCCGTATTTTAACCTCATCACAAGACGCTATCCTTAAACACGAGAAGCAGTAGTTTCTTGACTGAACTATTTGATCCTGCCTGTTGACTTGAGGAGTTCGTTCGCCCAGCATCTGGTGAAGCGCACCGTTAACCAAATGCTGGGTTCATCCACCGTGCTTCACACCCACCATGCTGCTTTTCATAGCTTCTGATTGATAACTTGTGGGTTAAATTTTTTTCCCTTTTTTCGTTTTTCTCTCTCAACTCACTGTACATTCCTGAAGTTTAAACTTAGTTAAAGTCCAGTTTTTGGTTTCCTTTTCAAGCTCTACAGACTACTTCTTGTCTTTGGTACCCTACCCGACTTGTATATGGTGTATTTATTTCAAAGTTGGTCATATATCTCGAATCCTCTACGAAGGCATGTGTCGTCAGCATTTAGTTTAGTAGAATACCAATCACTAACTTAGAGTGGTGTTTAAAATATGAGAGACACAGTAACATATCCTTGAGGGACCAGAGAGCACTTATGTTCGCTTTGACTTTGGATTTCACTGACCATGTGCGAACCTTTCTTTTCTTTACTTTTTTTTTTTTGTTTTCATATTCTGCGTTCCACTTGTCGAGTAAAATTCTCGACGACATTCTACCCAACTATTTTCATAACTTTTACTGACAATTGCGATTTCAGTTGAATAGATACTACTACTTACTACAACTCCTAGCCCAACAAATAATAATAATAATAATAATAATAATAATAATAATAATATCATACATACATATATATACGAGAAAAGTTTTAAATATTACTTATATACTATTGAAAACTTTTTTCGTCTTTATATATATATATATATAATTCTTTAAAGGAAAGCAGAATAATTACACAAAGAACCAGAGAGTCAGAAGGTTTGCGTAAATGCTCAGAACGACGTAATTCCGTTTTGTTGGGTGGTGTATTTTCGTTGGTATCTTCTCATAATGTCTTAGAATTTTAAGGAAGTAAGTCAAAGTCTTGTATTTCAGGAAAGCAATTTTGTACATGACCAGCAGCAGAAAGATTTTTGAATGATACCGTTGTTTCCTTGCCATTTCGAAAACGAATGTGCGAATAATGAGGATTAGTTTAATTAAGTCTCCTCCACAAGAGGGTCGTATTTTGAGGGTCTGAGATGTCGTTTCAGAAGACTTTTTCCTGGTGTCAACAGCCATGTTACAATAGAACAGTCACTCAAAGATAAGTGAGAATAATTGAATAACTGTTCATGAGGAATGGCGTTTACAGCTTGTGAAAGTAGAACGCCAATTGATTATAAAGCATCTAGCAAAAAATGCTACAATTTAAATATAGGTAGGTGTTGTATCAAGAGTGCTAGAGTTACTACTTTCCATATTATACCATCATATTTTTCACACTGTTCATTTGGGAGTTATATGAAGTGGCCCGGCTTGTTAAAATTCGATGCTCATGTAAGATGGCTTTAATTCAGTCGACATGAAGCTGAAGTCTCAATCTGAACGTATGTACATTAGCAAACTAAAAATAACAAAGAAGTTAGGTAAAGTATTTGATAACAGTTTGCAACGATATCTTGACAGGTAAAAGCGAAAGGAAAGTGAGAAAGTTTGTCTATTACCACAAATACAAACCGGTTCCAAGATGACAGAAATCCTTTAAAATCTATGCTAAGCTTTTCAAATGGTATGGTTGCTTTGATTTGGACAAAGTAACAGATTGATAAAAGTTTTTAGCTTGTACAACGAAGATAATAAATATCTTGTGGAATAGGAATTTCTTAAGTGATTGAAGTCTCTGGAGTCTGGTTTAATTTTTTTCCTTTGATATTGTATAGCCGAGAATGTCCTCTGAAGAGTTAGAGAAAGAGCATTTACTATGATTGTAGATTAAGTTTAACTTCTTGGCTGCCTTCGTAAATTTATTGATGTACTCATCATGTTCTTACTGACTTCCACAGATAGTTATATTGATTAAGTTAACAAAAGTGTTGGAGAGCGAATTATTATTGACAAACTTATAAATAATTTTTTGGTAGCTAGCCATGCTGTTGGTTACTCCAAAGTGAACCCTGCAGAACTGGTATAATTTGCTGATCACTTCAAAGCCAATATAAGCTTTGTCTTTGTCAGCTATTGGGACCTGATGGTAAGTGGATTTCAGGTCTAAGGTATAATGAATTTTGTATTGTGTCACTGTATTTACTAATTCCTCAATCTTAGGCAATGGCAAAGCATCCAACATGATAAACCTGTTAACCGTCTGAGAATTGTCGACCAACTTTCTCTTTTTATGTCATAAATTGGTGATCACTACAACTTGGGCTTGAAAAGGAGAAATGATTCCTTCGATGAGAAGTTCCTTTACTTTAGCTGCAACGAATTCTTTGTCTGGTTTACTATGCTTCCTGGATTTGACAGATGTTGGTTTATAATTTTTGGCAATATTGGCAAAAGGTCAGGGTGGAGAAACAGAGAATGTAGTTAATCAATACACACTTAATGAAGCCCATTTTCCACCAAACTTCAAGCAGATATTTTCTTGTTGCTCCAAAAATCTTGTCTAAAGATGACATTGATACACAAATCAGGCAGCACTGGCAGTTTAGTATCAAAATATTTTGCCTCTCTACCCCAACATTTACCAGGCAATAAACTGACATCTAAGAGCTCAAAGAAGTTGATGCCATGGACATAGTATTAGACCCAAGTAGAGTTGGTAGACAAAGCTTTCAAACCAAGGAATCGCATATGAAGCTCTCGGTGCTTCCCATGTCAGTGAGAGCTATAAATTTTTTCCACTGATTTTCATTCGGTGAGTTGCAGCAAAAAAATTCGTAAACAAAGCTGCCATTGCTACAGAATTAAAAGAATATAGAGAGACAGATGTCTACGAACAACATACTTTTGCAAATGACTAATTTTGCAACGTTTCCGACATGTTATCTTCATTGAAGAAACACTTCTGGACTTCAGAAAAATTTTAATGCAGCCACTACTTATTAGGGTAACACCAATATGGTGTTACCCAAATAAGTAGTGGCTGCATTAAAATTTTTAGGCGTAGAGTAGGACTCCGAACTTTTTGCAGTTTGTTCAAGAGCTCTCACTGGGTCAAAGTCTGTGGAGAGGTCTAGGATCAAATTCACGAATAGTTCTCGATGAATATTAATAGATTTCAGTCCACTTACGAAGGCATCTCATATCGCCTAGGCTTTTTGAGCAGAAACTGCCTTGTAGTTACAATTCCCGCTTAAACGCCTCTGGGTTTGCAGATAGTCTTCTAATGTCTCTTCTGACTTTTGATGGCACACAGAAATAATATTCCAGGCATAAATTTCATTTTTAGGTTCATCGGATAATTGTTGGAGTTTACAGATGGCCTCCTCGTAGTCGGGCAGAGATAATCTCACGCATAGAGGAGTCAATAGAGTTGATAAGCACCGTTTGTCTGACGGATGGGTACTTATCGATTCTCTGCAGAAAGTTCTATACCAGAGTCTCCAATCTTTTATAACATTATCAGAATAGGGGAGTGCCTCGTATATTTACGATCGTAGAATTTTGTTCATGATTATTTGCCGAATAGATAATGATAAAAACCCGAAGAAAGTAACAAATCAACAAATGATAAAAGATGCGCAGAACAAAACTACTTTAGGACAGGAATACCCCATTTTTTACAAACGAAAGAGAGAGGATAGGAAAAGTTATCAACACGTCTATGAGAAGGCTCTATTTACCAACAGCCATTCTAGAAGGTTTAAAACATTATGATAAAAGATATTGCTTTAAATTAGTGAAATCCGTGTCTGAACTAATTAAGGGTGTCATAAAAGCTCCATTCCATAATTCCATATTTTTTTCTTCAATATTATTTTATTCTTTTAATTTTGCCCGGGGTAGTATTAAGGTAATGCCATTTATGACTCATAATACACATACCATAAACTATAAATTTTCATTCAGGGAGAAATGCAATAGAGAATTCTTATATGTAAACTTTACATTTTGGCAATAAGGTTGTAAATCAGCTGATTGATGTTTCATCACCAATCATTCCCACAACCAAGCGTTGATCCGATCTGATGAGAGTCCTCACCTTTGTTGAATTTTCCTCAGTTCGTAAAGAGACCAGTCAATAAGAACGAGGTCTATATTCCAAAGTCTCTCGCACATCCTAAAAATGTCTTGTACTGTTATATCTTGACCTTCGACCCGGCCCAAAAATACTATTCCAAGGTGATACACCGGAAGGAAGTGACACATTCCAATGGCCAGTAATCGAAAGAGATCGCGTGGGCGGATTAAGGCTTATGATATGGGACAAGGTGAAGGTCTCATTGTGCCATTACAGTCATGCACCGGAAGAGAGTAACCTCTGAACTGCATGACAGTTATTTCCGCTTGATGACGATTAAACATCCGATTCAAAGATCCAGTAGGCGATCGTGTGGGCGTTGAGTTATTATTTAACTCAGTTGAGTTTGGGTCCCAGAGCAGTTGCCAGCAGACTCCCAGAGGGTTAGAGACTAGATGTGGTAGGGAAGGCCACACCCGACCGTGGGGGACCTCGGAAACCCCCGATGCAGTTGCCAGCAGACTCCCAGAGGGTTAGAGACGAGATGTGGTAGGGAAGGCCACACCCGACCGAGGGGGCCCTCGGAAACCCCCGATGCAGTTGCCAGCAGACTCCCAGAGGGTTAGAGACGAGATGTGGTAGGGAAGGCCACACCCGACCGAGGGGGACCTCGGAAACCCCCGATGCAATTGTCAGTAGAATTCCAGACAGCTAGAGACCAGATGTGGTAGGGAAGGCCACACCCGACCTAGGGGGCCCTCGGAAAGCCCCGATGGAGTTGACCCCAACATCAGGAGAACAAGAAAGACACAACGTGACGGTCATAACAGTGGGGTCAAAATATGAAGTTTATGTTCCGTCTCCAGCACCCTCTCACATGCAACCCTTCAACAACCCTTTCGAACCCTTGCAATAAAGTGAGAGGTAAAAATATTGTTAAAGAAGTCTTCTTGCGTCTTTATCATGTGTCTTCCTTCCTTCATGCGTCTTAATTATGGTGTCGTTGTGATGCTGAATGAACATGTAAATTACTATATAACAGTACCACCTAAAAATGTTTTCAGGATAGAATTTGAATTTCATTAAAACTGGAGGTTAAGATCAGTACGAAAGCTGGTTTAAAGCCTGTGTTAGATGATCATTGTCTGGAATTTTGACACGGGATTCGATCTTGTCTTCGATTTTCTTGACCAGTAAATTCATGTTTTGACATTTATAATTCATAATATTTATCCAATTAGAATCTTAAGTTCCGTTCAGGAAACAAACCAAAGGACAATTCTAATAATATAACAAATCTATTGCTGTGTAACTAAAGATGCAAAAGAGCAAGTTGCGTGTGTACATGAAGATGTGTGCTTTATAGAAACCTTTATAAAACAGCTTGTCCTACCAACTTGGTTGTTTCGTTGTGATCGTTATTTGTGTATGTGCTGTGTCTAGCTTAGTATCGACGGAGTAAAGAGCATTGGGATTGTTCTAATGACACAAAGTATTTGGACCCTTGAGGGGAGCATTGCAACCATGGACGGACGGGAATTCATGACTTCCTTTCAGTACATAATGAGCGAAAGAGATCTATTGTCACACACTTTTCTACGTAGCGCTAGGGCGACTACTACTTATGCCACCTCGTGGCAATCGCCCGAATAATTCGACCTGCAAACAAGATAACCCAACGCCAGAAGTTAAGTTTTACTGACATATTGTCTATTTTTTTTAAATAGAATTACAGGTTCCAAGAACCAATGGAGAGAGGAACACACTGCAAGATAAGAGTTATAGATTTGAATTGACCAGTTAACAGGTTCCAAAATCTTTCGATAAAAAAAAAATATAAATTTCAGACAGTTGAGTAGGATCCGTTTCAATTCTATAATTTCAAGTCTTTTGTGGAACTTTTCAACCTCGTGATGTCTGTGTTCCCGTAGATAATGAATTATTGGAGATTACAGGATTCCATAGATGTGTCGGGTTTTGTTGCTTCAAGGCTTCCGAGGATTTGAAGATTGTCCACTTGAACACTAAGGAAAGGATAGCATATTTTTCAATAGCTTTATATATATATATATATATATATATATATATATATATGTGTGTGTGTGTGTGTGTGTGTGTGTGTGTGTGTGTGTGTGTGTGTGTGTGTGCATGCGTGCTTGTATCTGTTTATCTTATTTTAATTTGGTACTATTCAGTTTTAGAGTAATACTAGCAGAGGGCATATAGGTTTTGTTGTTAATAGGCTTCCATAAAGTCGCAGTGTATTGAACTGGTTGCTACTAGAGAATAATTGAAATGATATTATTTCTTTAAATGGTAAAAGTAGAAATTCTCTATCTTTCGAGCATTTTTTCTCCCTACTTTATCCCACACACACTCTCTGTCTATGTTTGTCTACTTCTTTCTTTCTGTCTATATATATATATATATATATATATATATATATATATATATATATATATATATATATATATATATATATGTATATAATTACATATTGAATCTCCAACCAGAAAAATTATCCACTTGAACAAGAGCAAGCATACTAGCAAGTTTAACAAAAAATATTTGTATTAATAGATGTCAGGTTTATTTTGAGGAAACTTTTACCATGCAAGTATATGATGTCTTCAAAAGAAAATTGCCTATTTCTAGAAATTTAATTGTTCATCGTCAAGATATGTCTCTTTCAATATGAATATACAAATTATTCAAGTCAAACCATATACAATCCTACACTAAGTCATGATGTGGTAGCAATGGGTTTATATTCAGAGTTGTTTTCTTCACCTGATTGCACAGTATAAACTAGAGAGAATAGTCTCCTCTACTATTTCTTGTATAGCTGAAATAAGAATGTTTGCTTTGGTTTGGTTTTATGGCATATCAACCATTGTAGGTTATTTAATGCCCCATTCTTTTTATTCATATATATTGAATATATAATTTCTCAACACATTTTATAGATAACATTTTTAACGAGCCTGAGCTCCTTTTTTAAATCGTTTCACAGATCTCTATATAATACGAATAACTCTATTTACACACAGTTAAATGTTTTCAAGTATTGCTATTTTACACTAACAATTCAATTAAACATCAGTCATTTGTTTATACACAGTTAACTGATTAAACATTTCTATTTCTAGCAGTTCTGTTTAGCATAAGTTATTTGTTTGCACTCAGTTTAAATGTCAAACACCTCTTTTTGAACAACAGACAGGACCCTATCAGGTGCTACCACTCCAGACCAAAGTGGACCTGGGAGCAATCGCAATGAAGACTGCTCCGCATTCTCTAAAGCTTCAGTATTACTGGAGCCTCACCATCAAATTGTCTTGTGTAATATCCTGGACATTAGTTGGAGGAACCTTACCCCTCAGCAGAGATGCAGTCGGTGAATTCTACAGCCCCAGCCAACTAGGGCAAAGGATGTATGCATTCATGCTTTTCATATATATATATATATATATATATATATATATATATATATATATATATATATATATATATGAATGTGTGTGTGTGTGTGTGTGTGTGTGTTAGATACATATATCTAATTAATGGAATTTAGACTACGACCCCTGGGTTTCATGGAGTTTTTTGCAAAACAACAGCCTGATGATTTTTGTTTTGCTAACATGAAACCCAGAGGTCGCAGTCTAAATTCCATGAATTAAATATTTATATCAAATATCTATTTATTTATTATTATTATTATTATTATTATTATTATTATTATATAATAGCTCTATCCTGGATATTAAGCACTCTCCATATTATATTGCACTTGGTTCGACACAAACCCACAAAGTGATTTAGTGACAACCAACACTGTTATAATATATATATATATATATATATTTTTTTTTTTTTTTTTTTTTTGACTTTACCAAGGCCTTCGATTCCATCCACAGAGGGAAAATGGAACTAATCCTACTAGCATACGGCCTACCTAAAGAAACCGAAGCAGCAATAATGATCCTCTACAAAAACACAAAAGTGAAAGTACGTTCACCAGATGGAGACACGGAATACTTCGACATTGTTGCAGGAGTACTACAAGGAGACACGCTAGCCCCATACCTCTTTATCATCTGTCTAGACTACGTGCTTAGAGCCTCGATCGACAAAATCAGAGAAAATGGCTTCGAGCTGACTAAGAAAAGAAGCAAAAGGTACCCCGCAAAAACAATCACAGACGCCGACTACGCTGATGACTTAGCGTTACTGGCGAATACGACTAATCAAGCAGAGACGCTACTGCATAGTTTGGAACGAGCTGCAGCAAGCATTGGCCTCCATGTCAATGTGCACAAAACTGAATATATGTGTTACAACCAAACGGGCAACATTACCACTCTAGACGGAGCCTCTCTGAGGCTAGTGGACAAATTCACCTACCTAGGAAGTAGCGTCTCATTAACAGAAAACGACATCGACACACGGCTGACGAAAGCATGGACGGCTATAGATAGGCTCTCAATAATATGGAAATCAGACCTGACAGATGAAATGAAGCGCAGTTTCTTCCAGACAGCGGTTGTATCGATACTGCTATATGGATGCACTACATGGACGCTAACCAAACGGCTGGAGAAGAAACTTGACGGTAACTACACAAGAATGTTGAGAGCAATATTGAACAAGTCCTGGCGACAACACCCCACGAGACGCCAACTGTACGGCCACCTGTCTCCCATCACGAAAACTATACAGGTCAGACTAGCCAGACTCGCCGGACACTGCTGGAGAAGCAAAGACGAGCTCGTAAGTGACGTACTACTGTGGACCCCCACATATGGCCAAGCAAAAGCAGGACGACCAGCCCGAACTTACATTCAGCAGCTATGTGAGGACACGGGATGTAACCCAGAAGACCTGCCGGAGGCGATGAACGATAGGGAAAGGTGGCGAGAGATGGTCAAGGATATCCGTGCTGGCGGCACGACATGATGATGATGATGATAATATATGTATATATATATATATATATGGCTGTATATAGGCGTTTGTTAGCACAGAAAATCAAACCGAAAAACCTAAGCTAGTAGTATTTATTCATGCTGGACCACATAATTTGATTCTGAATGTCTGATTTTGGGAGTTGAAAACGGACATTACTCAATAGTTTATTTCTATTGCAAAATGACAAGGCTTCATGCAATTAGTAATATTTTGTGGTTCTGAATGCTAAAGTTCTAAAAAATATTTTTAATAGAATTAAAATTTTCAGTAGTTTAGATATTTGTAGGGTAATATTATTACGAGTTATAGAAAGTACTGTTCATAGATATTTGAACAATTTGAACTTGATTTTGTGTATGAGGTCATGTAAGAAGATTAATGGAGGCATAACGATACTATCGCTAGTGACTACCCCAAACACCAAGATGTGAACTGAGTGTCTGATTTTCATCAATATCGGTTCATCTTGTGGGGACAAAGCAAGCCAATGGTTCTTCTCTAAATTCATCTGATCCTGGTAAAAATACCTTCACATTTGAGAAAACCAATTCACGTTTGATTGGAGAGATACTTGAATTTGTTCAAAAGCTTTGAAGCTCGGTCTTTCCTCTTGTCCTTCATTGCCTGTGGTAAAAATTATCCCTTTCTCATTTTATATAAGAAATAGAGAATGTCTTCATGCACTACCAACCAGATAAGAAACTTGGACATTCCTGGCCAAGGACATGATTGACTTGCTGTGATCGTTGTAAATCATATACAACTACAAATTTGGGAGAATGTTCTTTTCTTATCAAAAGGGTCAGAGTGAGGCTTCTGAGCTCTCATGCCTTTGTAATCATCAGTGGACTCATCCAACTCTGCACTGTCTACAGTTATACACTCAAACACTAAATTTTTTCGTATTGTATCTTCCAGATTAATGGCAGCAGTACAGCATTCATTATGGAAAATTTAATAGTAAATGCTAGTAATAAGTAATAGATATGTACAGTAATAATAATCTATAAAATAATCAACACAAAATTACAACCATAGATAAATGGTGATAATCTATTAGTGACATAAAGCGGACATTTAAGATAAGGAATTGTGTGTGTGTGTGTAAATTTACGCATCAAAATAAGAAAAGAAAAACTTACAAAAAGCAGAATTTCTATGGATACCGCTAGTTATAATTTCACTCTATGCGAGTTTATCACACTACCGTTAGTTGATGGTCTTTCGCTAAGTGACAGCATATTTCCTCAGGTCTCCAGAACTCTTCTCGGTATTCAAGCCGATTTTAACACTGTTGTGGTCTGGATGGTCTTGATTCTTCCTCTGATTTCAAGTTCCTCCAGTGTTTTTAACAAGCATCTGGGGACCGTTCCATGCACACCAACAACAATTAGAATCACCGTCACCCTCTATCCCTCAGTTTGTTTGGGTTTTTTTGGCGGGTGGGGGGTTATTTCTCTGCTAAGGTACCAGAATTTGTCAGTCTTTTCACTTTCCTTCATTTTCCCTCTGCGGTCGTCTGGAAAGGCAAAATTTATTAAATGGCAATTTTAAAGTAAAATGGCAAATTCGTTTATAATGAGATCTATCGTTTCATCTCTGTCAACACATAACCTACATTTTACCTTTGATATAAGTTGTTGGCGATCTTAGTAGAGGGCAACGTGAATGCTCCCTTTTCAATAGCTACTACAACAAGGTGTAGGGTAAGGCGTTACTCCATTTTCAGGATTACTCCACTTTACCCCTGATCCTCACCTTATAGTGCTGAATGCTAAGCAAGGCGGCATCAAGTAGCATTTTTTGAGTCTTTGGAATGATTCGAGCTGGGATTGAATCCCAGTCCCCCGGATCATTGGGGAACATTCTACTCATTAGGCCAATGGCCCGGTTAAATGAGGTTTAATATAATTGATCCTAATGATGTTGTTTTGTGCTGTTATTAAAAGAGACTCAGTCTCTCTTCAAGTTTCCCTTTCTTAGTCATATCCTGGTCCTCTTGTGAGCAATCTCGCCATTTTGTTGCTCGAAATAACCATACAATTGGTTTTATTCCAATCTCTGTTTCCAAGTTTTCGTTGTTTTTCTGTTCTTATGTTGCCAATGCTGTATAAACAATGCAGTTATAATCAATCTTTCTTTACTCTTTTTAATGTTGTCCTCGAGTCCTTCTTGAGACGCATCGGCGCAATTCTCAATGCTAGCCAGTCCAATTATCCATTATTTTCTTGACACATATAGTGTATTTATGTCATCTCGCGGGTCTAAGGCATTGTTTATGTTGTGATGCTGACCAAAGAAAGACACGGGGAAGACAAAAGGTTTGATAGAAAAACATATATATTCAAGTAACAGAAACAAGATACAAGTGAACCTGGTTAAACAGTAGTTAGTAGATAGAAAGCTGAGAGTCCAGTGTGATAGTGACTATCCGTCCACAACACAAACGGTATCACGCTGATTGGTGCAATCCCCTATGACGCTCTCGTTGATGTGTATTTATAGAAGAGGGCGAGTCTATTATGTATGGAGTACAACAGTGCATAGTTATAAACTTTCTTGTTCCCTGGTCCATTCGACTGAGTTTCTCAATTGTCTGTTTTAAGAATGGCCCTGAGTATTTTACAAGGGAGACTGCTTAGGTGTTTATTCTTTTGATGAGATTTCTACCGCAAAGTTTAGTTTCGATAAGTTTTCTCGTTCTGATGTATTCTTTTTCATTTTAATTTATTCTATTTCATTTTGTTTCAGGGTGTCTGTTGTGACCTTGTGAGGGGCCAGAAATAAAGACACAGGAGAGGAATTGAGTTAAACAAATATATTAACAAAGAGCAGTAATACAACATATACAAATAAGAGGGTTACCAGCTTGACTGTTCCGTCCGACTGTCAGGGCTGTCAGCTGGAATATTGACTTCTGCCTCAGAGCAGTACCTGCTGTTATTTATCGCAGGGAGAGTTTATGCGTGCGTGGGTGGGTAAATTACCATAACAGTGTCCGCTCCTAATATTCCCAAGAATTAGTAATTTTCTTTTCTCCAAGCATTCTTATGCTTTCTTGATTTGGCAGTTCAGTTTCTTCCGTTGTTTCTTTTTTCCCACTTTTCATTATAAGCACGACACATTTTTCATTGTCAAACTCCATTTCTATATATGGAATCAATATTCTTATTGCTTGTATCGGGGTTGTCCGTTTTAATTGTTTTGTTTTGTTTTGTTTGGGCTTTCTGGAGGGTGCGAATATCTAGACATTATCCATGTATATATGATGATTAACTTTTTCTTATGATTTTGTAAATTTGTAGCCCGCAGTATATTTTCTAAGTACGTAATTCAGTGGCATCATAACAAATAATAGTTGCGAGAGTGATTTTTCCTACTAGATGCCTCTATAGATTTTCACTACTATTAATTCCACTTAACCAGTTTTTCATGTCTTTCGTGATGAAATTTATGACTTTGTCGGATAATTTATATATTTTCTAACATTCTATTATCCAAGTTTACGGGACCATATCATAGAGCTTTTTGTAGTCAATCTATGACATGACTACATTCTTTCATATTGTTTTGACTCCCTTGAGGATGTGCTGATCTATAAATAGTTGGTCCTCTTTTTTTCTTGTTCTCGTGCAGAACCTTTTCTGTTCTTCAGGAAATAGTCGGCAGCATACAAGTGAGTTATAGATTTATTCTTTTATATGTGCGATCAGAATTTTCCACTTCATAGGTAAACACATTATTGGTCTATAGTTGCAGGGGATGGTTTCTTTAAGGGTTTTCTTTTCTATATCAGGGTAGGTTTCTTCCTACGTTATTCATTTGGGTAGAAGCGCTTCTTCTTGGCAGTTACCCAGTTGCAAAGTCAATCAGTCGAGTATGGATGTGAATTTTTCGAAAACCAGAATCTATGCATGCCATCTTGGACTGGTACTTTCCAATTTGGTGTTTTCTTGTATGTTCCTCTTTGCGAACCCAGCTGTATGTCCACCTCAGAGCCTTCTTCGAGTCCTTGTAATTCTTTTTTTTCATTTCATCTTTCCATTCGGAATTTCTGTTATGCCCTTTCTGTTTCCATATTTTACTCCAAAATTGTTTTGTTTCCTTTGCATCCGTTTTTTGGTTTATCCTTGTGCATTCTCCATCGACTAGTTACTACTAGTTTCGTTATATTGGGATGTCCTGTTTTGTTTGTATTACTTGACCCTGTCACGGTATCGTTTGAGTCTCCATTATTTCACTAGTATGTTTTGATTTATTTCTTCCCATTGTATTGTCAAATTTGTATGCTGTTATTCCTTTTTTTGTCTAAATATCCATGAGAGTTTTTCTTCTTTAGCCCTTTCACTTGTCGTCACAGTTTCTTTATTCTAAGTTCATTTCCCACCCAGGTTTTGTATTTCTTTTTAGGTTCCTTAGAGGGATACCACTTTTATCACTGACTAGTATTTTCCCTTCATAAATTAGTGATGTTGTTCGAAGGGATGTTTTATAACTTATTTACTTTTTGGTTTCTACGTTGACTTTTTTCCAGTCTTAGTTCCTGAAGGATTGTAATGTTGTCTCTTTTCAGTGATGAATTTTTAACTCAACTATTTTCTTATCTTCTTGTGTTAACATAGATGTTGTGACGCTGGGTTTTCTGGTATTTTGATTTTCGGTATTTTGTGTTTCAATTCGTTTGGGGGGGGGGCTTCTTGAGTTTAATCATCTGGACTTGCTTGTCATTCGGCATTGAGTGACATCTAAGCAAAACGCTCAGTAAATTACTACTTTGTTTCCAATGGATTTTCACAGATAACACTTTTATTTTATTTTTATTTTCAATCAGAATTTAACAACAGAAGATTTTTAAATTCCTAATGAATTTCACCTCCTTGCAACAAATTTACATAACTAATTCATCGATGATATTAGCTAATAAAAAAGAGTGACAGTAAAGCTTAATTTTGATTTTAATTCGGGAGTCGAATGTAATCTTCTCAGCTGAACAGTCTCTATCTACTTTTCTGTTAAAAATTTCAGCCAGGTTTCTTAATCACTTTCCTATATACTCCAACAACATTAAATTACAGGGGTTGTGGAGCAATTAATTTTTAGTGTTTTTATGGTGTGGGAGTTTGAGGAGTATTATTATTATTGTTAGTACTAGTAGTAGTTATCAATTTTTCACGTCAGTTTAACTGATAGTTTTTCACTGAAGTCTGAGTGATTTGTAAGTATTCTTTTTTATCTTAATAGTATTATGCTTTATATAGTCTCGATTATTTCTTTGATCTCCAGTTTCCCTAATATATTTTCCATGGTTTTGGGGACTGTTCAAGTCCACTTATTACAATTAGTATCACCCTTCAACTTCACGTTCCACATATTTTCAGCTGTGATATGCATCTTCTAATATAAACCAATCATTTGGCTTCTAATCTGCCACTTTCTATCTATATGAAAACCTTTATTTCAAAATATAAGTACTTTGTTGATAACCGGGGAGGGAAATTTGTTCGCTTTTTAGTATGCGTGTGTGTGTGTGTGTGCATGTAACTACTACAAAGTGGCTTTTCTGTGAGAACAAAACTCACGTAGGGATGAGTTTGTTTCTTTTTATTTTGGGTTCTCTGTCGTCCACATATTTACGATTCCTTTAACTGTCATTGTTTATCTATAGTCCTTTTTTATCTACGAGACAAGCTTGTTAACCATTACACCCCGACGACGAGGTGATCTTCTTCTTTATATTCTTGGTGCTGCTAAAACAATGCTTCAGTTGACCCATCTACTGGAACCGCAAAGTCTACCATCTGACAAGTTCTTTTTTTACCTGTTGATTACATCTAGGTCTTCTGAGCGGGATTTGGCGATTTGTTCTCATCTCAAAATCTCAGGGAATTTTGTATCTAATTTTCAAGGATAGATTCTTATCTGTGTATATATCATATGGGTGTCTATAACAGTTTTTTGCATTCGCTTATACTATCTCTCTCTATATATATTTATCTATCAATCTATCACTATCTCCATATTACACTTGCTATTAATATTGACTCATGATTAATACATTGGGTGATTTACAATATTAAAAAGGTTTAATTACTAAAGGATGATTACGTAACTTTTTCAAAACATTGGAACTACCGAGACTATACTTCTTGGTGATATATATATATATATATATATATATAATTATTGGCTTTTATGTACTTAGTTCTTGTGGCATCAATTTGGACTGCTATAAATAATGATTCAGTTTCTTTCTTTATGGTTCTTGGTCAAATTTATGCACTTATTATTATTATTTACTCATTAGAGTTTTTCACATCAGCGTTAGCTGATGGTCTTTCACTGGAGTTTGAGTGACACCAAGTCTCCTCAAGTCTCCAGGACTCTTCTCAGTATTCTGGCCGTTCTCAATAATGTAGTAGTTTGGATGGTCTCCACACGTCCGCCAACTTCCAAGTCCTCCAGTCCCTTTAGTAATCCTTTAGTTACTGTTCTAAACGCACCAACTACAATTGGTATAATTGTCACCTGCATGTTCCACAGTTTTTTCTCAAGGTCGAGGTACTTATCCTTCTTTTCACATTCTTTCAGTTTTATTCTGTGGTCAGCTGGGACAGCAAAGTCGACAATTTTGAAAGCTCTCTTTTTTTTTTTGTTGTTGATTATTATTAAGTCTGGTCTTCTGGCCGAGATTAGGTGATCCGTGTATATGTCAAAGTCTCATAGGAGCTTATGTGTGTTATTTTCTAGGACAGGTGCTGGGTTGTGCATATCCCATTTGTTTGTATGGTCAGATTTAAATTTCTTGCACATCTTCCAGTGGATCACTTTGCCGACCCAATCATGTCTAGTCTTATATTCCTTCTGCGCAAATTTGCTGCATTCGCTTATTATGTGACTGATGGTTTCATCTCTGTCACCGCATAGTCTACATTTGCTATTTTGCAGCGTCTTATCTATTCTCGCTTTGATATGATTGGTTCTTACGACGTTGTCTTGTGCTGCTATTAGGAGAGATTCTGTTTCTCTCTTAAAGTTTTCTTTTCTTCGCCATGTCCAGGTTTTGTTGTGTGAGATGTTGTTTATCAGTCGTTTAAACCGCCCGTAGAGTTGTTTTCCTTCCCATTTTTGTTTCCTAGCTATTGTCATTCTGTTGTCCATCGTGTTATCAGTATCGTTTCTGATGGCTGTAATGAGTCCTCCATCGTGGTTTTGTATATATTCTTCGAATCGTTGTATCGATGCGTCAACGCTGTCTTCAATGCTGGCAAGTCCTCTTCCTCCCTCTTTTCTTGAAACATATCATCTGTCAACGTCGTCTCTGGGATGTAAAGCCTTATGCATTGTTATTAGTTTTGTTTGTTTTTTTTTTTTTGTTCTTTTGTCCATTTGTTTAAGTTCGTCTCTGGTCCAATTGAGAAAGGGTCCGGAATATCTAACGAGTGGTACAGTCCGGGTATTTATTCCTTTGATAAGATTTCTGCAATTGAGTTTTGTCTCGAGTAGTTTTCTAGTTCTCCTGAGATATTTTTTTTATATTTTGTCTTTCATTTCCACTTGTTTGATGGTGTCAGCCTCCAAGATGCCCAAGTATTTGTAGGTTTCGTTTTCTGCGAGCGTTTTAATCTTATCTTGATCTGGTAGTTCCATTCCGTCAGTTAGATGTCGTTTGCCACTTTTCATTACAAGCATTGCACATTTTTCTATGCCAAACAGCGGTGATTTCCCCTAAAATCTGAATGACAGCAAGTCTTCTAAGCTCCCTGGGACTCTTTTAAGAACTGCAGCTGATATTAAAACTGCAATGGTCTGAACGGTCTTAATTCTTCGTCAGATCTTCTATTCTTCCTGTCTCTTTTCCAGTTTTTTTTTTTTCATTATTATTGTTACTCCACTCGTTCTCTTATTTCAAAGTCCCCCAGTCCTTTTATCAATCCTTCGGTGACTTTACCAAGAGCACAAATTACAATTGGTATCATCGTCATTTTCATGTTCCACAATTTTTTCAAGGTCCAGGTACTTATCCTTCTTTCAACATTACTCAGTGGTCTGCCGGGACAGCAAAGGCCACAATTCTGCATGTTCTCTTTTTTTCCCCTTTTTATTGATTATTACAAGGTCTGGTCGTCTGGCTGATATTAGGTGATCCGTTTGTATCTCAAAATCCCAAAGAAGTTTGTGTCTCATTCTGCAGGACAGATTCTTGAGTTGTGCATATACCATTTGTTCTATTGTCAAATTTAAATTTCTTGCACAATTCCCAGTAGATCACTTTGCCCACCCAGTCGTGCCTAGTCTTATATTCTTTCTGTGCTAATTTGCTGCATTCGCTTATGTGATTGATCGTTTCGTCTCTATCACCACATAACCCACATCTGCTGTTTTTTGCGTCTTATCTATTCTAGCTGTAAAATAGTTAGTTCTTATGGCGTTGTTTAGTGCTGCTAATAGAAAATATTGTTTTTAGAGTTTTGACACTGCAATCTGTGGTCGCTAGTTCGATCTCTAGGGGTGGAGATCACCGTATGTACTGCTGATGAGACTTAATAAGGTCGAAACAGCTGTCCAGTGTTTCTGTACGTCGTGCGTTCGCCGGATTTTCTGGTCATGGTAATTCAATTCACAATATAATTCCTCAACTTAAAAAAGAAAATATATTCAGTTTTTCTCTTAAAGTTCCCCTTTCTTATCCCCGTATAAGTTTTCTCGTGTGAGATGTCACTTGTAAGTCGCTTAAAACGTCCATTAACGTTTTTCTTCCCATTTTTGTTTTCTGGTTATTTCCATTCTGTTGATCTTTGTGTTGTCAATATTGTTTCTGGTGGCTGTAATCAGTCTTCCTCCGCACTTTTCTATGCAATCTTCGAGTCATTGTATCGATGCGTCAGCACTGTCTTCAATGATAATAAGTCCTCTTACTCCTTCTTTTCTTTACACATATCAGCGTCATCTCTGGAATGTAAGGCTTTGTGTATAGTCATTAGTTTTCTTGTTCTCTGGTCCATTTGTTTAAGTTCTCTGGTCCATTTCAAGAATGGTTTTGAGTATCTTACGAGGGGAACAGCTAAGGTATTTATCCCTTTTATAAGGTTCCTGCTATATAGTTTGGTTTCGAGTAGCTTTCTCGTTCTTCTGAGACACTTTTTTTAAATTCTTTCTTTCACCTCCAGTTGTTTAATGATGTCAGCTTCCAACATGCCCAAGCATTTGTAGGTTTCCTTTTCTCCGACCATTCTGATTTTTTCTTGATTTGGTAGTTCCATTCCGTCCGTCAGATGTCATTTGCCGCTTTTCATTACTAGCATGGCACATTTTCTATGCCAAATTCCATCCCTATGTCCTGACTGTATATCCTCACTGCCTGTATTTGAGTTTCCGATTCTTTTTCGTTTTGGAAACAGTTTGATGTCACCCATGCACATTAGGTGATTGATCTTTTCCTACGATTTCCTAAGTTTGTATCAGGTTGTGCATTTTCTGAGTATATGGTTTAGTGGTATCATCGCTATTACAAATAGCAATGGTGATAGGGCATCTCCCTGGAATGTACCTCCCTAGATCTTTGCTTCAGCTAAGCTTTTCCCTTCTGATATCAATTCCACTCTCCAGTTTTTCATAGTTTTCTCGATAAAGTTTATGACTTCGACTGATATCTTGTACATTTTGAGGCAGTTTATTATCTTGCTTTGCGGGACCATTTCATATGCCTTTTCGTAGTCAATCCATGCCATAGCTATATTTTTACGTCTTGTCTTGTCCTCGTTGAAGATGTATTGACCAATGTAGAGTAGCTCTCCTGTGTTTCTTGACCCTAGCGGCATCCTTTCTGTTCCTCGGGAAACAATCCACAGCTTGTTAGCGAGTCGTAAATCTCTTTCCTTATTTGTGCGGTTAGGATTTTCCACATCATTGTAGGCACGTTATGGGTTTGTAGTTGTTTGGGGCGGTTCCTTTGAGGGGAAATTTTTGAATCAATCTGGTCTTTCTTTGGTCATCCATTGGAGTACGTCTGCTTCTTGTAGGCATCTATTCATTTCGATAGCTAGTCTGTCATGAATCGAGGTGAATTTCTTGCACCAGAATCCATGTATGCCATCATGGTCGGGCGTTTTCCAATCTTTTTTTTCTCTATTTTCTGAGGGAATTGACGAGTATTTTTGTCTTGAACCCTTCTTCGAATCCTTCTAATTCTTGTGCCATGTTGCCAATTCATTTGGCTTCTTTGTTATTTTCTCTTGGTTGCCATATTTTGCTCCAAAATTGTTTTGCTTCCCTTGCGATCGTCATCCTGCTGTTCTTTTTTCAGGTATACGAGCGACGACCAAAGTAACCACACAAACCAGAGACCTCAACAAAAAACATGGGCTAGGGAAGACAACCAAATTGCACTTAACTGTTTTTAGAAGCAACCTTAAACAATTGCATTGTTGGTATGTCTTCGTTCTATCTCCCCACTCTCACAGGTAGAATTTTTTTTTCGTTGTTTTGGAATGTCCTAATTTGTTTTACCCTGCCTCAATATCTTTTTAATCTTCCTTCTTTTGCCAGTACTTTCTGGTTTAATTCCTCGAGTTGTATTGTCATTTTTTACTTGTATTGCTTTTACCTTTTTGATCCTACACGTTTCAGGGCTTTCCTTTGTTTTATCATTTTTGCTTCTTGTTATAGATTACTTACCAGCGTTTCCAGTTGAATTTGCCATCCAAGATTTGAGTTTCTGTTCGGGATTTTTAGGAGAACCCCTATTTTTTACAAACTAACTTCACTCCTGCATAGATTAATTCATTTAATTCTGTGATGTTTTTCGTTGAGATCTTAATAAGCTGTTTATTTTCTCAGTTTCCACCTTGACTGTTCTGCAGTTTATGTTTCTAAGTGATGGTAATATAGTCTTCTTTTTATACATAATCCTCTTTAAAATTTCAGCATTCATTTCTTGTTCTTTTGTTTGCTCTGTGTGGTTTGGGTGTGTGGTGTTTTAATTGTTATTAGTTTGTGGTTCATTGCGGTTCTTTTTTGTCAATATTTGGTGTGTTGGTTATTTTATTAGGGTCTAGATTTTTTTGTTTCGCTATTTGTTTTCTGGCATATTTCTAGGATTTCAAGGTCAGAAAAATAACCTTTCTTTATTATCGTCCTAATTTAGTCAACAAGTATTTATTTGGCTTGCGCATTCTTCTTAGATCTCAATCATCCTTTTTCAATATCCTCTTTGTTTAAGGTTGCTTCTAAAAACAGTTAAGTGCAATTTGGTTGTCTTCCCTAGCCCATGTTTTTTGTTGACGTCTCTGGTTTGTGTGGTTACTTAGGTCGTCGCTCGTATACCTGAAAAAAGAACAGCAGGATGACGATCGGAATTATCATGTTGGCTATCAAGGGAACACCTGCTGATCACAACACCCACGCCAGTTGTCTGAGTCCCACGTTGCGTTATATTTCGGTTTGACATTTTTTTCATTGGTAGTATACCAAACCCAGGGGTTATTTAAAATCTAGGCACCTCATAAGCGAGTCACTTAAAAATAATTGTATATATACACATACACTGGTAATCTTACAATGGCCGTATTAACTTCATCAATCGACGCCACCCTTATTGATGAGTAACAGTCGTTTCCTGACTGAACTATTTGATCATGGCCGTTGACCTGTGGGGTTCTTCCGCTCAGCATCAGGTGAAGCGCGCCGTTGACCCGCCATTGGATTCCTTCACCTTACTCCACACCCACCTATCTATACGAGAATCGATTGAACCTGTTGGTATATTAATGGCCATTTTCTGTTGCTGTTTTGCTTTTTCTTACGGAAAAGAAGTTTATTCTAACGGTGAAATGTTTCATTAACAGCATTAAAAATACAAAATTGCGGTTTGATTGTTCTATCATTGTCATTGTAATATGCATAGCTTCACTTCGAGGCAAAATTTCCTAATTTTTTTACCCACCTCATATACTGGGGTGTTCTTTACACTTTTCATTTAATATCTAGGGACCTACTAGTCTCATATCTTACTTTCCAAGCAAACCTAAAAGTGATGTGCTATTCACGAATTTTCTATTTGAAAAGCTTAAGTTATTATTGTTCAAATGTTTTCTTCCTTTTCCGTATATAATTCTTGTTTTTCCATTTTGCTATGACCTGGTCTAATATTGTTTGCCTAACAATTACCGTTGAACGGACAGTTCTCTCAGCTTCTATAATGACATCCAGTCTCTTCATTATGTGCGTTTTTAGTATATTATAACAAACATTGAATTTTCAAAGAATATATCTTTGTTAAGACTTCGTTTTGTATTCGGGGATTATTTTTTTATATTACTCACAAATCTTTAGAATGTAATAATATCTAATAATCGTGAAAACGTGAAAATATTAGTTGTAATATTTAGCTTTAATTTCACTGTTATTCTCTGTTATCTCTCTCTCTCTCTCTCTCTCTATATATATATATATATATATATATATATATATCTGTCACGTTGCCAAGTGGTTTTATCACTGAGTAATGAGAAAACCCCTTCAGGTATGAGAGGAATGTTAGTCTTTCTAAAAGATAATTTCATAGCAATTTAAATATTTTCGTGTTTTCTTTTCATGAGTAATTTTTAGGTTGCTATCCGATCTAATATCTCTCCCTCTCATTTTTTTTCTTTCTTCTTCTCTCACCATAAGTGTACACTTCAGACATCCTTTTTCTATATCATACGTTCTTTTTTTCTTTTTTCTTCTTTTCTTTTACAATTTCTTTTTCCTCCTCACTCATCCTCTCTTTACTTTCTTCTTTCCTCGATTTTTATTAATGTATTTAGTTTACTAAAGTGATTTCAAAAGATTTTAGAAAACTGATGCTCTTGCAACAGAACTCATAGAAACGCAAAAGTGCCGGTCAATACATAAATAAAGAATATCATGATTTGATGGTTGCACGGACTGGCACACAAATGATTAGGAATATCAACTTGCATTTCCGTCTGAAATAAAGTTAAATGTCTGGTGTCCAAATATCATCATTTGGTCCATTTAGTCAAGGAAGTTTTCGTTGTCGAATCAACGGTCCCTTTTTACGAAAATATCGACTTGGTACATGAGCGTAAATTAGAAAAATATGAAGATCTGCGAGAACAATGTATCAAATGGCTGGGTAAAAAATATATTTCCCATCGAGGTCGGATGCCGAGGTTTCATTACTAACTCAAACTCTACATACCTGATTAATCTTGGACTTTTTACCATCAAAGAAGAGGTAATATTTTTTAATCCGGAATAAGGCCCTAACTGCATCGGTAGGGAAATAACATTACCACAGAGAGACGACAAACCAATAAAGCCTGGTGGTATCGTTATGTACTGCTTAGACGGTCTGAGTGAGTGTAATAATGTCTCGGCCCCGAAACCATACCTGAACCAAATTATCATCTGATGAACGCTTGGTTAGATGCAACAATACTGTTTGCATCGCAACTATATATATATATATATATATATACATACACACACACAAACTATGATATAAAATTAAACGGATTTCAGACGTGTTGGTATGTATTTCACTTGTAGTGAAATTTAGAGTATCGAGTTTTTACGCTGTTTTATTTTCTTTTTTTTAATTTTCTTTTTAAAAATCGTGATATTGCTCTGATTTTTTTTATCACAGTATTTTACTAATCTAAAACAGTTTATATATATATATATATATATATATATATATATAAGGAGGAGGAGGTACAATCGGTATAACGGTTATCGTCATAAGAAATGGACATGGCGACCAAAGTTCAAATCCTGGATGAGTCTATTTACATTTCAAATAGTGCTGGGACTTTTGGGAAAGTTATAAATCCAACAAATCTTCTTCTTCAAGCTATGGGTAAATAGTAGGACAGATTGAGCTCTTTAACATTGCTATAGTTACAGTTCTAAGCGAAGGAAAACTCAGAATTGAAACCTGTTTAACTGCACTTGAAAACTCATCTTGTACCGCATCCTGATCGTGCAGAGGGGTTGGATGAAGACATATAAATATATATCATGATAATATTTGTTGCACGGCTGTTTGATTTAATGTGTTGAAGTTGTCACTTGATCCCGGAAGATAAAAGAAGCAGACAAACCCATGTTTATAACGGCTCATTTTTATTCAGATGTTTCTGAATTGTTCAGGATTGCCTTTCTTCGTAGTGTTTCTGTTTTGTAACCGTCACTTATAACCGTTTTCTCATCATCTCTACTATGGTAGCACAAACATGCTAAGAAAAGGCTAAAGTCCCAGGTTTCTGTTTTGTAACCGTCACTTGTAACCGTTTTCTAATCATCTCTACTATGGTAGCACAAACGTTCTAAGAAAAGGCTAAAGCCCCAAGCATCTCTTTGTGTCTTCTATATCTCAACTGCAACTCTAAAAAACCCAAAATTAACCTGAGATAAGATTTAAAACAATTTTTTTTTCCTTTCACAACGCAACAATCCCCTGTTAGAGCTCAGATGCTCAAACATAATTCTTAATCTCGATTCCTACACTTTTATATTGGCTTTCATCATGACCAATCATCTTTTTACTTGTCATTCACTTATAATCAAAATAATCCTACTCCATGCCTAACTATTTTATATTATTTATATACAATTTACGAGTCGTAAAAGAATTGGCAGATATATTTGAAGGTCTATAAGATGATTCTTTTAGAAAATTTGGTAAATAATTTTATATAGATAGATTTTTAAAATTATTATCCTGAGATATTCGGGTTTTTCCATTTGAGCAAAAATTACACATTTTTTGTTTTTTGCTTTAAAAGAACACGGAGGAAAGAAAAAAAGGAAATTCTTTCTTTTTCTTCCCTTCATGCTCTCATGCTCTCTCTCTCTCTCTCTCTCTCTCTCTCTCTCTCTCTCTCTCTCATCAATTAAACGTTTACACGTGTTTTACCTCATATAACTTTAAACTACTCACTCACTCACTAAATCTCTCTTTCTTTAACTCACTCACTCAGTCAATAACACTTTGTCCATTCATTAATACGCCTATTATTTCAACTTATTTTTCATTGCTATGCACCATTTTTTTCTTTAGCCCTATTTTTGCTTCAAGAGTTCATTACATTAGAAATAAATCATTCAAAAATATAATACTCAATATTTGATGAATTAATATATTTTTAATTATGAAGTCAATAACTTTTATATGGTAAACAATGCATATCTTATTTCTTATTGGCCAGTCGGCTGAGTCAGTAGAATACACTGACTGCTTCTCTGCAGAGGAGTAAGACCCCTCCCCCCGCAACGAGTGTCCGGATTATGACACTAAAAAATTTGATGATGAGGTTCCGATAATGCTTGAACTTTGGAGAATGCAGAGTACCCCTTCATTGCTATCGCTCCCAGGTCCACTCTGGCCCGGAGTTGTAGCACCTGACAGGGTGCTACAACTATAAGTCAAATAGAGCTAAACTGTGTACTAATGTGAAACTGAATTGCTTGAAATAGAACTGTTTCGACATTTAAACTGCGTACTTATGCTAAACAGAATTGTTTGAAATAGAACTGTTTTTGTATGCGAAACTGAATGATTTAAATAAAACTGTTTTGATATTTAACTGTGTGTAAACAAAAAAACTATACTTATACTAAACTGAATTGTTTGAAATAGAACTGTATATTTGTATAAAAATAGATTCTGCATCAAATAACCTACAAAGTTTGACATGCCATAAAACCCAAACAAACAAACTTACTTCTAAGAAATACAAATTGCTGATATATTGTACCGAGCAAAACCTTTCGACTACGTTAAACTATTAATTGTTAACTTATAAGAGAATGTTTCATATTGTTTTGCAGATGAAATATTGGCTTTGTTGCAATCATTTTCCATGCCTAATCATTATATTTTGCAATAGCGTTTATGAATATGACCGGAAGATGCAGGACCACCCAAAAAATTGCCGTAGAAAAGTTTTCGGACACCTCACATTAACCAATCAAAATAGATTGCTTTAAAACAAGAAAGATGTCTATCATAAAATTCAACGGCCTAATATTCATTTCCAGAAGTTACAGTTCATAGTTAATATTTCCCTTTGCCTGAATAATTGCTACATTCAGAGATATGAGATACCATTCTTTGTGGCCGTCTGATGAACTCTTCTATCCACATTTGCTCGATGATATTTAAGTCAGGATTATGAGCTTAACATTCTTTCAATATGATAACATCTCCATCAGCCAAACTCTGTTATGTTGCACGTGATCTGTGATATGTAGCTCAGTCATGTCGAAAAATCACAGTCTGCTATCGTAGTGTCCTTCAACAACTGGATGTTTTTATCACTATTCAAATTACCATCTATTCTAACCTAAATTCTTGAACCATCACTTTTTATGTATCACCAAAGCATCAGACTCTTACTTCCAAAATTTCACTGTTTTAAGCCATTTCGCTTTCCTGGAAGCCTTCTGATAAATTCTTGCATATGCAGCTCCATCCTAGTCTCATCACTGAATGTGATCATATTCCAAGCATCTGCATCCTGTAGTTCATACATCTTTGATCAACTTAATCCTGCTTAAAAATCCTTTTAAGCAGGATTTTTAGCTACTATGAACCCCTTCAGTTCATGTCTTCTAAGGTATCAACCGACTCCAAATTGGATAAGTTGCTCTCTTCTATCACTTATCTTGCTGTCTTCTTTGACAGAACTTTTGCTTTCCTGATCAGTTTCCGTACCATCCTATGCTTCAGCTTTCGAGGGTGATCTCAACTTTGTCGAAACACTTCCAGTGCCTTCAAACTTTGAGAGGATTTCTTAAATACCTTCTTAAAATACCAAGTTCTTTATTTCACTGGCTCATATTCTCAGTCACTTTCACAATCTTCATCCTCATTTCTTTGGAAATTTTCGCTGTGATTTTAGATATAAGAACTACGAAACATAATGACGAGGTATGGACATGACTGCAACAGGACAATTATTTAATCTGTTAAAATCGCTATGCGAAAAGGGAGATGAAATATATATATATATATATATATATATATATATATATAGAGAGAGAGAGAGAGAGAGAGAGAGACAGTCATTTCTCACATTTCTTTACACCAACTGCAGTCCCAAATATTTTCTCAAAGAATAGATAGATAGATAGATAGATAAGCCTGGCTTATATCAAAATTCTGTTGATTGGATCAAACAGTTAAAATACGGCTGAAAAATCTCTAACGTTATTATTTCACCGTGGTAGTGTCATTTTTAGAACTAGGAACACGTTCCCCTATTTTCATAGAGATGTTATCCCTACCTTACAAAAAGAATTTAGTCATATATCGATTTAAATGCCACTGCGAGGCTGACTATGTTGGTCGGTCTATCCAAAGGTTATAGGCAAGTATCAACAAACAAGTGCCTAATTCCATACGTAAACACACATGAATACACACATCAAGAAATTCACAGACTCATGAATCCAATATTGACAATCATTTGATGAATATAAATACTTGTTCTGGGCATTATTCGATCCCTCACAAGGCTCGGACAAATATCATCTTAATATCCTTGAAGTTGTCGTAGTCGTCATGCATCGTTATTCTTTATGTTCTTCACTCAAAAATTAGACTTATTTAAGGATTTATCATGATGACCTCTGGGAATTTCTTGTGGAGGCTCCGTTCATGTTAAACTTCATTTATTTTTTAATTATCTGAAATCCCTATTTAACGGAAATAATTCTAAAATCTTTCACTTTTTCTAAATCGAAGCATCAATATCATTATGGACCGCTGTTGCAACAGCAATCCAACATGTTCACAGTTCATCAAAGACTAGAATGAATGTTTTGTGACCGATAGACGATCCATTTCCATCGTAAACCTTTTCTTTATTTATTTAATCAAGAAATTTCCCCTTTTCACTTACAGAAAAAAATTAGCAATTTCAATTTGGCATGTCTAAATTGCTAGTTTCACTACTTTTGAACTTAAAATGTTTCATAATTAAAACACATAAATTGTTTCTTTCTGGGATTAACAGCGGGTAACTGAAACTGCGGATAAGGAGAGACTGCTGTAATCATTTACAAAGCTTAACTTAATTTGTTAAACATTATACTTTGTGGGGTACCAGAAGGGATCCTCTGTAGATGAATAAGTAAAACAATATGAAATGATGATTGCAAAAATCCTTTTATTTGGAACATTTTCGAACGACTTCGCAATTTAAAGAATAAATAAAGAATTCAATCAGTTCGAAGATGATAGTTTTAATTGGCTAATACATTCATATCAAAGGTTTTCCGTGAAATGCCACTAATCTCTTTGTGGCCTAGAGTCTGTCTTCCCCCAAAAAAAGAAAAACTGAGGCCAACAAGGTCAAAGTTCACAGATAATGATCAGATAATAAACGTCTGGTGAACAGGGAAACAATTATCTATTGGTTATTTGGACATTTTTTTTTTCGTTTTTTTTTTCTTTTCTTTCGATCTTCTTTCCTTCTTTCTTTTTCTTTTTTTAATGTTAATCACAATGTTTCGGTCGCTGTACTCTCCGGTCTTCCTCGATATCTGTTGTACTTGAAATATTGAACGAGTAATACCAGGAAATTCAGCGACCTAAACTTTGTGATTGAAAAAGAAAGAAAGAAAAGAAACGTCCAAATGAAACAATACATGTAAAGTTACAACACCTCGTCTCAAAAAAGTCAGACAAAAATGGACAGGAAAACTCATTACTTGTGTAGCTGCAGATCTGGAAAAAATCAATAAAAAATCATTTCAATAAAACAATATGAATTGAGAAATAATTTAATAAATAAAATTATTCAAAATAATTAAGTAAATTCAATAACTGATCATAAAAATGTAATTTAATTAATTTATCATAATTGATTAAGTTTAAATCAAAATAATTGATAAAATAAAACTAACCATAAATATTAACTTTTAAGTTACATAATTTTAAAATATTTTAAATTAATATGAATTTTATTTGCTTATTTAATTATAGCAAAATATATATCTTGAGCATACAGATTTTTTTTTGTTTTTGCTTTTTTACGAATACGCAATGACAAGACCAAAAATAACCCTCGTAAATATGACTACTTTTCTAGATGATAGTTTTAATAGGCTAATACATTAATATCCTTCCCCTAGTCGGTTGAAGGTTTGGAATCTCTTGGATCAGGTTCATCACGTTTACTTTTCTTTTTCTTTTTATACTTTATATGCTG
This sequence comes from Sepioteuthis lessoniana, assembly GCA_963585895.1. Taxonomy (NCBI): domain Eukaryota; kingdom Metazoa; phylum Mollusca; class Cephalopoda; order Myopsida; family Loliginidae; genus Sepioteuthis; species Sepioteuthis lessoniana. Next base: position 42,106,240 of record OY757909.1, read on the forward strand.
TGTTCTGCCCAAAAGTGATAACACAAATGGGAAAAAAGAACAGGTACAACACTCTAACCCAAGCCGAAAGAATAGAGCTCTGATCTTAGGCCAGGTGCATATCTCCAAGACGGAAGTATCGAGATTGTATATGAATAATGCCATAATTTTTACAGGTACAATGCAGTTTTTAAAAATGAAATACATGGCCAAGAAAACAAAAACGAAAGCTCAAGTTTGTTCTGTCGGTTTTCTTATAGATCCAAATAGAAATAGCAATGAGTACAAGAGATATGCAAGGACAATGGGAGTACAAATCCTACAGAAAAACAAATGTACATTCACGCAAAAATGTCGGGATAGCAACGGACAAAGAATAAAATGGCGGCAATTGTAAGATTAAAAAGAGCAAAAGATTTAACATAAGGCGTCAATAAATTCAACTCAAGGGACATGATGTATTTTCCTCACCTTTCTTAAGATAGTCGTTAAGATCCCACGCAAAGATAATCATCTGTGCATGGATGAAGTGGAATGAAAACTTCCTGAATTCAAGAAAATAAAACGCGCTTCCGACCAGGGCTTTTGGAACTCAGAAGGTAATGGTACTTATCAGCTACTTCTGCTGCTTCTTCTGAACGACATTCACCAGTCGCTTCTATGCAGGTCCGCTTCCTGTGCAAAATGACAGATGAGAGAGTAAATAACAGATTAAGAAATAAAAGCATAACATTTATTCTTTTGTATCTGCTTCTCTATAAGTATTTTATCTATCAAAAAAGACACGCACACAGACACATAAACTCATATATATATATATATATATATATATATATATATATATATATATATATATATATATATATTCTCCTTTCTCTCTTCCAACTTTCATCTTTTTTCTTTTATTGTTTTTTTTTCTTCTTCTGGCAATCTCTTTCTTATTTTCACTTTTATCTATGTATCCTTTCTTTATATATCTATATATCTATATATATATATATATATATATATATATATATATATATATATATATATATATATATATATATATATATATTAAGGATATAGTTTTTAAGTACACTCCTATTGAAACAGTTGCTTGGATCAAAGAAGTTCATGCTAATTAAATTGTGGCACGGACTTTTGGCCATACAATTTTAGAATAGTACATATTGTAGTCATTGGTTTTGAAATAGATATCGGGAAATAGACAAGGTTTTAGGATAAGTAGTTTCTTTTCATCGTCAAATTCTTCAAATGTCTGTACAGCACCATACACACACACACACACACACACATACAAAGACACATATACATATATATATTTGACTGAGAAAGGAATTTATACCATTTATACCTTGAACATTTTACATGTATTCGAATATATCTACTGATCGTACTGTCCTAAGCTTCCAAATTTAAAAAAAACACTGTTATAGAAATTTTCAACAATTGCGGCCATTAAACTGAGTCAAAAGGAAAAAGAATAGATGTGGGTGCTTGTTGAAAAAAAACACACTCGAACACCCACTCACACATCACATGTGTAAAAGGCAAGAAACATATGATAACCCGCAGAAACTATCACGAGTGCAGACTACGGAGATGATCTTAAGCTTCTTGCACACCAGCTCAAGCCGGATATCTGCTGCATAGCTTGAAACAGGCATCAAGAGACATTAGCTTCGATATGAACTCAAATAAAAGAGTTCGTGTTTTAAATAAAATTGGGCCCTCTGCACATCAAATAGCAAGCCACTAAAATCATTGTGAATTGAATTAACATGACCAGAAAATCCGGCGAACACTTACGCACGTCATCACAAAAATGTACCTCTAAAATTAGTTGATTATTTTACATACTTTGATTGCAATATTTCATCTACAGAAAATGATGTCCATATATGCGCAGGAAAGTCATGAAGTGATATTGACAGTTTATCGATTATATGGAAATCTCATCTATCTGAGAAAATAAAACGGTAACTCTCTCAAGCTGTAGTCGTGTCAATGCTATTGCACGGTTACATCATATGGATTTTGATGAAATGCTTGGAGAAAAGCTCGATCGGAACACCACAAGAATGTTACGTGCTGTTCTGAAAAAAATTATGGAAACAGCAACCTACAAAATAGCAGCTATACGGCCACTTATCTCCCATCTCTCAAATCATCCAAATAAGACTAACAAGAGACGTTGGAAACAGCTGAAAAGGCTAGGACAAACTCGTAAGTGACCTTCTCTTGGAAACTCCTACATATGGATACACAAGTGTTGAGAGAGCAGCAAAAATGTATATTCATCTACTTTGGGCAAACACTGAAGACGTGCAGAAGACCAGCTAAGAATGATGGCCGATAGGGACAGTTGGCGAGAGAGTTAATAGAATCCATAAAATCAGCATGACTTGATGTTGATGATAATGATATACAATTTATAGATAAACATTTGAAGTTTCTTTCAACACCGTGATCATCAATATCAAAATAGCGTTTTTTTAGCATTTCTCTCATTCTTGTCAATGACTGTTGATCTCAAATCGTAAACACTATTTTCGTTCTTAATTCTAATTATTTTCCTAGGCTGAAATTTTTTCTTAAAAATCATCAAGAGTATTTTTTAATGTTTCTCCTTTTAAATGGTTAAAAAATCTGATCATAATATTATCTTTTATTCAAGTTTCACAGTATTAAAGATGGGGGTGGGTAATTATACACTTTGAATTGGAGGTACCAATCGTCAAAATTTACGATCAAATAATTTTGCAATATGATGCAAAATTTTAAAATTATCATGAGGATTTTTTCTTTAAATAAAAAAACAGATAAAATATTTTTTGCTGTTTTTTAATCGGCGGTAGAGATTCTCAATAAAATCACACTTCTTGTCAGGGGCTTCCGGGAATTTCTGTACTTTTTTTTCCCTTTATTTTATCTTTTTTTTTTTTTTTTTTCTTTTTCTAATCACAACAAAAGTGACCTGAATAGTAAACATGCTGAATTTTGAGTTACAGTTTCGGCTGTTAAGTCTGAAACCTAACAGCCAAAAAGATAATTTTAAAAAAAGAACTTTTTTTATTGGTTTTGGTTAGAAATATTTAAAGAGAGTAAGGGAAAATGTTATTTTAACGTAAATACGAAATTCTTTCCAAGTTGGTTATAGTTTGCAGAGAAGTATTGAGCTTCAATAGATAGATGGTGTTTCTTTTAGATCCATGTTAGAATAAATTAATACTGTAAAAAACGTTTTGCAAAATTTGTGTAATTTTCACGGGTCTCAGCTAGTATATATAATCAGGATTTGGCATTTGATTAGCAACAAGGGTTGATATGCCAGCCAACCAACCGTCTATGTGAGTATTTAGCCAGCAGATTCTCTTCTAGTATTTTTTTTATAATAGACACGTATCTAGCTTTTTATTTGGCTTTTCTTGTTGGCGTACCTGATGCTGTAGGTAGTTTTAAAAGTGTACAAAGTCTCTGTTAGTGCAGTCCGAGTACATCTACTTTAGACCACCGTCGGTCATTTTCAAGGACGTGGGGACTTCTAAGTGTAGATAGCAGGAATCATTCTGTATTCAAGGAATTCTTAGGTGGACGTATTCATCATGTGCGGGTGACATAATGTGGGAGCACATAGACTATTGGTGCTAGTCTAAAGCATAGAGATAGTTTCAATTTGTGTGTGTCTGCGTGAGTGCGTGTGTGTTTACTAAAATCCTCTACCTCGAGTATGTTACACAAGTCGATTTTAAGTGGAGTAGGACTGGTTTAAATTCAGAGTTTTCTTTCTCGTAGACTGGTTGCCTATATGGAAGCAATCCAGTTTGCCCTATTATTTACCTATCGATCCTGATTGATTTAGGTTACAGACTTTCGTATGCAAATATTTTCATGACAAACACCTGTGCGATACTATAGGAAGGGTTCAATTATAGTTACTCAAGGTTCTACTCTCAAGCTTTTTTGATTGATCATCTCCTGGTGCTTTGTAAGCATTGTTTGTTGATGTTATATCCTGATACAAAGAAACTAGCAAGAAAACTGAAGTAAAAGACATAAGATTATAAAAAGGAAAGCACCGTGCTCTTTTACTAATCTTTTATAAACAATGACTTGCTGCTAAAATATTCACTCATCACCCCTTTCTATTGTTTATCGCTACCGGCAGGTCCTCAGGGCTACACCCCGTATCCTCACGGAGCAGCCGCATGTAGGTTCGAGCTGGTCGCCCTGCTTTTGCTCGGTTATGTGAAGGGGTCCATAGGAGTACATCACTTATGAGCTCGTCCCTACTTCTTCAGAAGTGTCCTGTATGTCTGGTTCGTCTAACTTTGATAGTTTTCGTGATGGGTGGCAGGTGGCCATAAAGCTGCTGCTTTGAAGAGCGTTGCCTCCAGGACTTGTTCAATATTGCTCGCAGCATTCTTGTGTAGTTTCCGTCAAGCTTTTTCGCCAGCCGTTTAGTTAGCATCCGTGTAATGCATCCATATAGCAGTAACGACACGATCACTGCTTGGAAGAAACTGCATTTCATTTTATTGGTCAGGTCTGACCAATAGTCTATTGATGGCTGTCCTTGCCTTTGTTTGTCGCGTGCCGATGTCTGTCTCGGTTGATGAGACACTGCGTCCTAGGTAGGTGAACTTGTCAACTAGTTTAAGAGAGCTACCGTTTTGTGTGGAAATATCGCCTGTTTGATTAAAGCACATATATTCCGTTTTGTGTGCATTTTCATGGAGGCCAATTCCTGCGGTGGCTCGTTCCATACTATGCAGTAGGGCTTCGGTTTGGGCAGGTGCATTTGCCAGAAGCGCTATGTCATCAGCGTAGTCGGCGTCGGTAATTGTACCTTCTGCTTCTTTTCATTGTCAGCTCAAAACCTTTTTCTTTGACTTTATCGATCGATGTTCTATGCACGTAGTCTAGACAGATGATAAAGAAATATGGGGCTAGTGTGTTTCTTTGCAGTACTCCTGCTACCATGTCGAAGTAATCAGTGTCTCCATATATATATATGATTACTTAATTCAGTTAATTATTTGTCTTGGCGATAGCTGTCAACAATAGGTTGATTAAAAATCAACCTATTTCAGCAAGTAACTTACTAAAAGCAAGTAATTTTCGAGCGCACGTCAAAAATGTTGTATAATCCCAAATGTCCAAGCCTTGTAAATTACAGAAAGCCTCGAGTGTGTTACTCTCAGATTAGCTGCAGTGTGCTTTTTTAACGTCTTTCAAAAGTTTGTCTAGGGATTACGTTATTTTTTAAAGTTGTTTTGAGTATACAATTGATTCAAAAGAACATGAATGATATGCTGGAGAAAAAAAAGAAAAAGTCAAACTAGAAATTATAACACTACGTACACAGGTCTTCCGAATTTATTTGTTCTTTCCATCAACATTTTTAACAAAAGGTTCTCCAAATTTTTCTCCCTGAAAAGAAAAAAAATAACAATAAATAAGATAATTCAAGAAAGAAAAAAAGAAGCGATAATTTTTTTAAATTGAAATTAAAAGAAGTCGGAGAAATAAAACAACTAAGAGGAGAAAGTCATCTTTCTCTTTGAAAGGATAAATCATCTTCTTGTTCATAAAAGAATCATGGGAATTTCGTATGCGTGACATCGTCAAGGCCACCTGGATACCAACATATAGAACTCTATTATTATTTTACTCTTTTTGAGCCCTAAAATAAAAGTTCAAAACTCAGATGCATTTTTAAAAATAGATTTCAATGCTTATGTCACCACAAAGTAATCATTTTAAAAATTCATCCAGCAGGCAAGGGTAGATAATCCAAATACGACGATGATGAAACGACTATCAATAGAAACAAAGAAAAACTATAAATAATGACTGATGAAGAGAAAATTAAATGATACTGCCGCAGTTATCAAATCAAATAAATTACTAACATGAATTAATATTAGAGTGTATCAAAAGTATTTTCACTTGTACATACCTGTATTCAATAACTTATTTCACGTACATACATACATACATTTCACGTGCATTGCAGATCTATTATTATTATTATTATTATTATACTCCTTGCGAGTTTTTTATATTAGTGTCAGCTATTGGTGTCTTTCACAAGAGTCGGAGTGACAAGTTTCCACAGGTCTCTAGGATTCTTCTGAGTATTCAAGCCGATCTCAACAATGCAGTGGTCTGTATAGTTCTGGTTCTGCTTCTGATTTCCAAATCTGCTCATCTTTTCCCTAAATCGTTGGGAACTGTTCCTAGTGTGCCATCTATAATTGGTATGTCACCTTCATGTTCCACGACATTTTTGGCCCTCTGGCAAGGTCCAAGTATGCATTTATTTATTTGTCTTTTTCGCTTACTTTCATTTTCTCACGCCGAACTCTACCAGATTCGCTTCTTATGTGATTAACTGTTACATATCTCTCTCTGTATAAATTGATATTCAGTCCACCGAATAATTCCTTGAACAGAGAATGATTCCAGCTTTCTACAGGATAGATATTCTGTTGCGTATTATTAATGTTCGCTTTGACGTAATTAGTTCTTATGGAATTATTTTGGGCTGCTATTCAGTTTTCCCTCCGAGGTTTAGCCTCTCACCCACATCCAAGTTATCTTGTGAGCAATCACTCTAATTTGTCGCTTGAAGTATCCATACAGTTGTTTTCTTGATAACATTACTGTTACTGGATGCTGTGATTAATCTTTCTTTGCTCTTTTTTGTGTATTTCTCGAGTTCTCGAATTGTTACGTCTACGCAGTCTTCAATGCTGGTGAGTCCTCTTCCGCCTTCTTTTCTTATTATATATATGCTGTCTATGTCATTTCTCGGTTTGTAAGACCTTGTGCATTTTGATCAATTGCCATTTTCCACAACATTTTTACTCTTTCTGTAATATAATTTAGGATGATGATTAATTATTTTCGTTGATTATTTTATTTGTAGTGATAAATCGTAAATTGGCTTGAAAACTTTGGATTGAAGTGTAGGTCACATTAAAAAGGTCAAACGCGTGCACATGCGACGACCAGGATGTCAATTCATGTCAAAATAGAGTTTTATTTTAAACCTAGGATTCTAGACAGGATGTTGAAAAATGAACACTTCGTTAGCTGAGGAGTGAGTGAGTGGATGGAAGGTTTCAGTGATGACGCCACACTGCAAAATTAAAGACACGTGTTCTTATATCATTAGAAGATAAGGTAATAGATATAATCAATAAGCAGGAAATCTTTGGAAGTTAGTTCATTTGGCAGTTGAGTTCAGGGTTGAGGGTCGGAGACAGTCGGTTGAGTTTAGAACCCTCTGGGAGCAGGATTGGTTGGGTGAAAAAATGGAAGTCAGCATGTTGTTCGTCCATCACCCATGAATCTCTCTGCGTTTCTATTTAACAACAGTATATCTTTCATTCAATATTTCTCTCGTGTTACGATGGCCGACGGCTGTATGAAATGCTGTGGTCAAAAATAAACTTTTCGTATTGGAAAACAACGGAGTCGCTTTGTACTTTGTGAAATATAATATCCATGCATATTTATGATCCCGTAACGTAACATTTAGCAACATCTGCATATTCATCGAGTTTTTTTTACTTTTCTATATTTTTATTCTGTGATCTGCTGGAACAGTGAAGATCAGTTGTGGACACGTTTGTTACTTTTTACTGGTTACAACTAGATCTTATTTGTTCATCTTTTCATTATCGATTATTGATTAACTTTCTTATTGGTTAAAACTACATTTGATCTTCTGGACAAGATTATGTGAGGTATTTTCATTTCAGAATCCCAGATAATTTTGTGAGTTTCATTGTCCAGGAGGGATTCTTGTATGTACATTTACCATTTGACTTTCAGGCCAATTTTTTTTTTTTTCGTAAACAAGATTTTGTCAGACGAGATATAAAGATCAAATCAAGATATTACTTCAGAATAATCAAAAATAAACGACACGGAAGATAATGATCAAATGAAGACATTACGTCAGAATAATTACCATTAAATGGCATTAAAGACAATTATCAGGTCTGGATATTACATCAGAATAATCAATGTTAAACGAAACGGAAAATAATAATCAAAACAAAACATTACTTCAGAATAATTAAGGTTAAATGGGACGAGAGATAATGATTGTATCAAGATATTACTGGAAAATAGTCAAAGTTAAATAACACCGGAAATAATGATCAAATCAAAACATTACTTTTGAATAATCATCATTAAATGACACGGGAAATGATGATTAAATCAAGTTTTTACTTCAGAATAATAAACGTTAAATAACAGCGCAGATAATGATAATTTTAAGAAATTATATCAGAATAATCACCATCAAATGGCACAAGAGAAGGTGATCAAATCAAGACATTACTTCAGAATAATTAGATTTAAATAACACGAGAGATAATGGCCAAATACTGCCATTACTTGAGCCAAAAATCTCGAATTTAGATCTTAATTTAATCGCTATATCAAATGACACGGGACTTATCAAAGATATTTTTCAGAATAATCGTTGTTAAACATCTTGAATAAATGACTTATTTAATCACTATATCAGGTGTAATTTAACTTAAATTATTCTGAAGTAATGTCTTGAATTGATCACTAACGGTTAACGTTAGTACAGGAGATAGAAATCAAATCAAGACATTACTTTAGAATAATCAAATTTAAACGACACGGGAGAAAATGATCTAACCAAGAAATTTCCTCAGAGTATCAATGCAGAATGACTCAGAAAATAATGAATAAATCAAGATATTACTTCTGAATAATAAACGATGTATCGATGCTAAACGACATAGAGTATAGTGATTAAATCATGACAATAAAGGAGAATAACCAACGTTAAATAACAATGCAGATAAGGATCAAATCAAGATATTATATCAAAATAATCAAAGTCGAACAATGCAGGAAATAGAAATAGAATTAAGACATTACTTTAGCATAATCAAAGATAAATAACACGGTAGATATTGGTCAAACATTGTCATTACTTCTTAGTAATCAACGTTCAAAGAGACAAGAGGTTATGATTAAATCAGGACATTAGATCACTATCACCAACTTTATAATTTAAGGGTGATAGTAATCAAATGAAGGCATTATTTCAGAATAATCAACGCTAAAAACGACATGGGAAATAATGATCAATTCAAGAGTTTCCTTTTGAAAAATAAAATTTAAGTGACTCAGGAGATGATGATTAAATATAAACATTACTTCAGCCAAAAATTTTCAATTATGTTAATTTTATCACTATCTCAAATGATACCGGAGAGATAGTGACCAAATCAAAACATTGCTTCTGGCTAATTCTGAATTAATATCTTATTGGATCGCAATGTCAGGTGTCATTTATCTCTGATTATTTTGAAGTAATGCCTTGATTTGATCACTATCTCCAGTGTCATATGAGATAGCGAACAAATCAAGATAATACTTCAGAATAATCTATGTTATATAACACGAGTGTTAGTAATATAATCACGATTTTACTTCTCTTTAATCAAAGGTAAATGACACGGATGATAGTGATCAAATCAAAATATTTATTCGGAATAATCAATTTTAAAAGACACGGGAGATAATGATAAAAGTAAAACATAACTTATGAATAACAACTTTAGACTAAATAGAAGATGATGGTCTTCCATGTCGTCTAAAGTTGTTATAATAAACATTATTTGTTATAATAAACATTATTTCTGAATAATCAAAGTTGAATAACAGGATATCATGACGAAATATTGACATTTATTTAGAATTATCACACGGAAGATAAGGATCAAATCAAGACATTATTTCAGAATGATGAAAGTTAAATAACACAGGTCACAATGAGGAAATATAGACATCACTTCATAATAATCAATATTAAATGACATGGAAGATAGTGACAAAATATATACTTTACTTTAGAATAATCAAAGTTAAATGACAAAGTAGATAACGCTCAAATCAAAATATTACTTCACAATAATCAACGTAATACAATACGTATGATAGTTATCAAATCAAAACTTTTCTTCAGAATAATCGAGTTTAGGCGGCACAGAAGTTGATGACAAGACATCAAAATTGAATGAGACGAAAATAAGGATCAAATCAAGATATTATTTCTGAGATTATAAACATTAAATAGCCCAGGAGATAATGATATAATCAAGACATTACTTCAAAATAATAAACGTTAAACGACAAAAGGGGATAGCGATCAAATCAAGGCAATAATTGAGAATAATTAACGTTAAATAATACTACAGATCATGATCAAACGAAGACATTATTTCAGATTAATCAAAATTAAATTTCACCGGAGATAATGATCACCTCAAGACATTACGTCTGAATATGTTAAACGACTCGAGAAATTTCTCAAAATATCCAAAACAACTTTTGTAATCATTAGCATCAATAAAATGTTTCTTTTTATAATGCTATTTTTTTTACTCCGAAGCAAAATATATGATTTTCATTACCATTAACGCAGGAAATGAACTCAAAACCATAAAGTAATGCTCTTTAATATATGCTTTTACGAACTTGGTTTTTGTGTTGCTGGAATTTTTATACCTTAAACCTAATATCTTTTCTTTTTTTACTAAAAGTGTCCCTCACGATTGAGGTGTTTATTGCTACTTCTAATTAGAAGTAGTAAGAGGAAATGGGGAAATAACCAACAGAAAGCGAGAACGATAAAAGGAATTATTTACACGTCATTATTTAATGCTTAGCTGTTTAGTCATTCAGATTAATGACTATTAAGTAACGAGTTCGATCCTTATATTGTTTCTTAAATTTTGCCTTATGCTAAAGCTAAGCACTCACGTAGTGTTATGGTTAGCGAGTTAGGTGAGTAGTCTATTGTCAATGTATTCAATTCTAATTTTGAGCCCATACGTCTGGATTTGTCGCAAAATAACCTAAGCTTAGTAAATAGCTACGTGCGAACTGGGCACCTCATAATAGTGGTTCGTAAGCTAGTTTCTCAGATCAATTTCCACAGAGTAGTTAATTAGATTCTCACTGGGTGCCCCATTCCTTGCAGCCTTGAGCTGAATGTAAGTTTTTAAGAGTACTTCATGTAATTTAGTAATGATTAGCGAGCTAGAGTAGCAGGCCATTGTTAATTTTGTTCTGTTTTCACTGGGTGCCTCATATTTGTAGCCTTGGACCAAACTAATCTCAGTAAATGACGACCACTTCATAGGAATAGCCGTAATTGTAGTAGAGAGTAGGAAGAAGAACAAAAGGGAACGACAGAAATCGAGAATAAATAAAGAAGAAACACGAAAAAAGTAGGAGGAAGAAATGAAGAAGGCGAAGAACAGCAGGAATAGAAAATGAGAAAAATTGCTGGATTAGAATCTCAGGGAATGAAAGTTAAACTTGAAAGTGTAGAAGATAAAAGAGAGGGTTTTAAAAAGGGAGAGGGTGGAGGAAAAGTACAAAAGAACTGAAGCTAAACAAGGATTCAAAATCTGAGAAGTAAGAGAAGAAAAAATTTGGCAGCTGAAAAAAATGCCGCAGAAATATATTTAGATACTGAGACAATGGATGTTCTAAAATAGGGACAAAATATCCCGATCGAATATGCCAGAATAGTCTTATGAGGAGCACCAAAATCGCTGGAATTAGGTGCAAGAATAAAATTATTTTTTGTGCCAATGGGCGCCATTTACAAATCACAGAAGACTAATTAGTAATTGAATGCGCACGCACAAGTATTAGTCCTCCTCATGCAATTTATTCATTTTGGGAACAAGATGAGAATATGATGGCATCTATTTAAAGTACTGCTTACATTTTTTAAAGAATAAAATACTATGCAAAAAAAAGAGAAAGAATGGTGCTTACATCAGAGCACTTTGAAAAAGGAATTGCCAATGAACTCGTGTAAAAGTCGATAGCGTGAGCATGTGTGCATATTACAGTCATAAAATCATCAATTTAAGAAATTATTTTTAAAGGTTCCCTAAACCATCTAGATATATTCGAATTTCAATTCTACAAAAGTATCCCTCGTATATTGGTCAACATCATTTTTTTCAGAAAAACCGAGTCTTCAAAATTTGATCCATACACGAGTATATAGGATACAAAATTGTTAAAATTTCAAGTGTAAAGAATGGGTATTTATTTACTAATCTTTGCTCACCTGTGGCACAAGACAAAAAGAATGCGGCTGTCAGTGAGAATCAAACTTGCTTACAATTACACCATGTCAGGTGCCAAGCGTCAAAAATGAGTAGGATCAAGTATATCGGTGGTTCCTGTATTTATGTCCACGGAATCCTTAATATGTAAAGTTAATTCTTTAAAGCTAAGGACTGAGTTGAATACGAAATGTTTACTTGCTAATTCAAATGAATACTGTGAATAAAATCGAGGAAAACTCATATCATCTCCCAGATAATAAACTGTAAATAAATGGATAATTCGTTATTAAAGATATTTTTCTTTACTTTTTTAAATCTTGCTTGGAGCCTTTGCTTGAAATACAGTCTTATTATGCAATTATGTGATTGCTGTTGTTACTAATAATGCTGCCATTGATATGAATATAGTCAGTGTGTAGTTGAGAGTCTGACTACTTAAGTATATTCATCCATATTGAAACTAATGACTTCATATTGAAACTAATGACTTCCAAAAAGTATTGATCAAAAAGATCTTTTCAACTTGTATCTGTCATTAATATTCTATATAATATATGATTTTTATTACTATTCAACTTCACCATTTATTTCAGGTTTTGAAATAGCAGATGCAATTATCGATATTCTTATAATTTTGAGGTATTAAAGCTGATGTAGTTACTTCTGCATTTCAAAAAGTGAAAGGAAATGAAGCGATATCTGACTTCTTACTGAAACTGATTTAAACATTTTAAGATTGCACACTTATCCCTTGAAAAAGAAGCCAAATATAAAAAGAATAACTTACCAATAATAATATTTTCAAATGACATGTTAGAGTTAGGTTCCGTCATGTGTGTGTGTGTGTGTGTGTGTGTGTGTGTGTGTGTGTGTGTGTGTGTGTGTGTGTGTGTGTGTGTGTGTGTGATTTGCACAATCTTTCCACTCTACTTGTAAAAAGTCTGGATAGCTCATATATATATGTGTGTGTGAGAGAGAGGGGGGAGGGAGAAAATTATGGTAAAAGAATTCATACTTTCTTTTCAGCCAACAATTAGAGCGACTCAAACTTGTAGTCAAGTCACGCTGATAACAGCAGTTCTTGCATGCCCACAAAATTAAACGGTGATGAGCCATTCAGTACTTAGACGGATGACCACTTAAGAATAGCAGGTTCTATCAGTAACCGAAGACCTGGGTACTAGAATATGCAAACAATTATTTGAATCAAATTAAAAAGTCAGTTTAATCTTGATGAGAACATATGGGGTGGGGTTGGCGCACTTTTTCGGGTGAAATGATTATCAAGATCGTCTTGCAGATATTCTTATTGGGTAGGGAATTCTATCTCCCCTATATTTGCGCAATATTTGTGGCCGTGTACACAAACTATGCTATAATAAATTTATTCCATAGATTGAGAATTAATTTTTATTTATTGCGGACTTTTTGTCCTCATCTTGGTAGTTTTTTTTTTCTTTTTTTTTTCTTTCACTACGTTTCCGCCAAATTTCACCTCTGGCCTTCTTCGGGTGATTTTACCGCGACCTCAGATAAGAATGATGAGTCTTGTAACCGTATCCCCAGTAATTACTGCCTTCCATAGTTGCTTTCTATCGCACCACGTTTTTGACCAAGTAAACCTCTGGCCGGCTTGGGTAGGATTTGAAACCACTAACTTCTGACCATGCTCACCTGGAACTGTAGAGACTCAACGCCTCTATCCGCTGCGCTACGGACCCCGAAGGGCGATCAAGGATGGATTTTTTGGTCTTATAATCCTTATCTGGTCTTTCATAGTCGGGTCCGTACCGAATTTTTCTCATTGTCTTTAATTGGAATCATTTTGAGATGAGGCTTCTAAATCTGAGAATTAATTTTTATTTATTGCGGACTTTTTGTCCTCATCTTGGTAGTTTTTTTGTTTGTTTGTTTTTCAACAACTATGGAAGGCAGTAATTACTGGGGATACGGTTACAAGACTCATCATTCCTATCCGAGGTCGCGGTAAAATCACTTGAAGAAGGCCAGAGGTGAAATTTGGCCGAGACGTAGTGAAAGAAAAAAAAACTACCAAGATGAGGACAAAAAGTCCGCAATAAATAAAAATTAATTCTCAGATTAAGAAGCCTCATCTCAAAATGATTCCAATTAAAGACAATTCCATAGGTTGGTTTGTTGTTTGGTTTGTTTTATGTCATGTCAATCCTTGCTGGATTATTTTATGCCAAATTAAAGTTTCCATTTATATATGGTAAAAAATGTATCTATATATAGTAGAAACGTGTATCTTCTCAATCATTTAAACAAGTTAATAGTTGATATTATGAATGCTTTAAGAGCCAGTATATTAGTGTATTTTACAATATTTCTAAAGATTATCTTAAATAAGTCTTTTTTACCATTAGATTGGACTCCAACAGCTATTACCACTTCGGATTAGAGTAAATCTGGAAATAATAGCAACGGAGGAGGTATAACTCCACACTTTCCCGAGTTACGGAACTGGAACTTCAACACTTTCAGTAAAAAAGGCTCCAAAATTTTCTCAAGCGTTTTCGTATTTGTTGGTGTTTTCGTTTTTGTTTGTTTGCTGATGTTATTTTTGTGGGTTTTTTGAGGGGGTGGGTACGAGGAGTTCTTTCGGGTTCTTTCAGAGATCGTGGATATCCTCGATAAAGTCTAAAAATTAAGAGATATTTCGAATATTTGATTTTATTATTCCTTCAGACTTGGAGGGATGCGATAAACCTATTTTTAATTGGGTTTCTTAACCTTTTTTTTTAGGCCGGGCGACTGTTAAGGTCAAGTAGATTCCATTTTAGCGCGACACCTATCCGCAAAAGAGGTTTTAATGCATACAATCTGGAAGAGACGGACCTTTGTCTCTTGTAAAGAGAGTGAATAAACCCTGTAAGACGAACTCACTTTCACACCAAGTTGGGCAATAGAATAAAAACGTGTGAAACGAGTACCACTTACAAACCAGAGTTAGCCAGATATCTTAGTCCTGTTTATAATCTTTTCAGGAATAATTTTAACAATTTATGAAAGCTTGGTTTGAATCAGGTTTTAAATGGCAAAGCCTCAGTGAGATGGACGGACGGTTGGACATTTAGAGAATTATATAAGATTTTCACCTATTTTGTACATTGGATTGAGCTTCTCATCTCAGAGTTGAAGTAGATATTTATATATAAAAATACCCTTTGCTATGAGTAGATAATAGGGTAAACTGAAAGAGAAAACTCTGAATTCAAACCAAGTTTACTCAGCTTGAAATTTATTGTCACGTTTTGCTGTAATCTAGAAATTACGGTGATAATTGTAAGTTGTTTCTAAGTAAGTTCTACTGGTCGACCACTGGAAAGTGAAAAAGGAGAGACATATATGAGAAAAAGAAAGAGACAGAAAGAGAGAAAGGCTATAAGGGAAAAATGAATGAGAAAGTAAACAGGGGTTCCCCAAGTCTATGTCGGGATAGCAGCAGACAGCCGGGTTGAAAACAGAAATGTATCAGCAGCAAATTGGCCGGTGGGCTCTGATTGGCGGAAAGAAAGTCAAGTGGAAAAGCTGTTAGGGTGACGCAGGATAGAAAACAGAAAAAGAATGTCAGTTGAAGACTAACACAAAGATGTGAATACAGACCGAAAATTACGGCACCCATTTTGTGTGAGCCCCTCGAAGGGGTATCACACCCGCTGCGAAACTGAAGTACGTGCGATGACTACAACAGAAAACAAGAAAGATAATATCAAGGTCTCTCTCTCTCTCTCTCTCTCTCTCTCTCTCTCTCTCTCTCTCTCTCTCTCTCTCTCTCTCTCTCTCTCTTTCTCGCTCGCTCGCTCGCTCACTCTCCTCATGTCGTTCTATTCCTCTTTGTCCAGTTAAAGTGGTGGACTCATTTTTCACACTCTGTTTCTCTCTTCTCGACGACTACTAAGAAGTATAGGAACGAATAAACTTTTGTATCAGTGAACCAACATGGTGTTTTGTGCGTTCATCACACGGTGATGTTACAACGATGGTCCCGCGGGAACTTAAGCCGTAGTACTACACTCATAGATCCGTTAGAACCGTGGTGGTACAAATGTCCATGAAGTGCTGTTGCACTACAAGAGTCTTCTTAGATCTATGGTGATCCAAGTGTCTGTTTAGTTATATTTAGGGACGTAGTATTACAAACGTCTATATGAGAACCGTAGCGTTACATTGCCTGTGGCAAATGGCTTAGGTAAATACATATAAACAACTCCTAAACGAGATTTTTTTCTTGATCCGATGCATTGGTAATTATCTTGCATTCTGGCTGAGATATGAAAAACCATCTCTGGAAATTGAAGATTAGTCTTTATTTTTTATAATACTTAGATAAAATAGAAAACAAGTTTCTATTTCTATCTTAAAATTTTTATTACTTCTTTGCATATTTGAATCTTTTCATAATGTCATCTCTATATTTCTTTTGATTACCATTAGATATTACTACCCTGAATATCTGAATCCTTACATAATGTCATCTATGCAAGATGTGCTGGTTACCGACAGAGAAAATAAAATCAGCAAGTTAAATTCAAATTCTTGTTAGAATTGCATTTACATCTCACTGAAAAAATATAAACCCATAACTTCTTCCTCCAGCTAAAAGTTAAGCAGTTATGCTGAGATGGCTCTCAAGACTTAGTTGTTGGGCTTAGAATACACCGACTGTCTCCCCCAAAGAAATGTCTTGAGAATGACATAAAAGTGATAGTAAGGCTCCAGTTTTAGAACTCTGAAGATTGTGAAGTACCTTTTCATTTCGCTTAATTACAGGTTCTATTCCATTCGCAGTGGTAGTAACTGTTAGGGTTCCATCTGTTTTGAAAATTATTAGTATTAAATAGTAATACTTGTAATCATATAACTACGTGCAAATTATTAGTATTAGATAGGAATACTTGTTACAATATACCTGTGTGCAAAAATGATGATCATTAAATAGTAATAACAACTTGAAATCATATAATTGAACATGAATTATTAGAATTAGATCGGAACACTTTAAACCATACAACTGTGCGTAAATTGTTTGTATTGGATAAGAATACTTGATGTCATGTAGGCAAATAAATGACAATAGACAAATAAGTAAAAAAAAATGCAATGGAATATTGGAAAAATCATTATGATTATCATCCAATTTTGGCATTAAATAACAGATAAAGGGTGGATATGGCGTTAAACAAATAAACCAAATCATCATTATTGAAGAACAACTCGGAATTCAACTTCTCTGGCAATACATCATGACCTGGAAAAGCAGAGTAAGACCCATTACTCTCCCATATTTTGATAATGTCCGAAGTCTTTCAGTGGACTAAATAAAAAAGTTAATTAAAGTTGCCATTACAAAATGATACCTTGGATCTTTGTACCCTCATATAACGCCTTCTATGTATTTGTTACCATTGGAAATGTTTTTAAAACATTGTCAGTTCTTTATTTGGATAAATAAAACTTTCTTTAATCATAAAGAATATCACCAAGATTTGTTCTCACTGGGTCTGTTTTTGTTCTCTCTCTCTCTCTCTCTCTTGTACCATGATTTTTTGCCATTGCCGTTTTTTACAACCAAAATCAGCCCGACAAATCACCGTAATAAGAGGTTTTTAGAGATATTTGATGAAAACCACGGATACGAATGTTCATTGGCGTAAACTTTCTTTTTTTTTTCTTCTCCTTATTATCACATTCAGTAAATTTCAAATACAATATCTTTAAAAAAGTCAAACTTTCAGTCAATTTCTCAGTATCTTTTTCGGTATAACATTAATTCTTTTAGGGGCAAACAGAGTATAATTTACTATAGTAAATTGTAGTGAAAAAGACGCATACAATATCAGCTATATTTCCTTTTTGTTGCTATACCAATGTATTATGATATCATACAGTGGCAGTGTCATCCGAGGTTCAACAAGTTTTAACAGCTAAATCAATTCAATCCCATGATGTCTTCAAAAATGTTTGTTGTTTGCAGGTTTGGGTCGAAACAGTATAAGTTATGGGTCAGCTCTTCAAAAAATAGAGAAGAAACGAAACCAATTTTAGAATACACACATTTTTATTCTCCCTCGGAGCAATCCTGTTGAGTGGGTAGGGACCATGTGACACTTCGCTCTACCTAAGTACGTAAACTCTCACTATCGTGATATAGACGACGGACGAAAGCTTGGGCACGGGTCAGTTCCCTATCCCAGTTTCTAACGGCCAACTGTTAACATAGACTCAATCACAGGTACACATATATTGCACCTCAATATGAGCACCTAGATGTAGAAGAACTTATAGTGCCATAGTACAGGTAGTTTCCCCAGATATAGTTTACTGGAATTGCAGAGTGGAATGTTAAGTTTATTTATTGACAAGTGACATTAAGTGAATAAAATTAAATCAACTTTCTGGCAAACTGGTTGGCTAAAGCAATAGCCAATCAAATGCGTGGAAACCAAGGTCTGCGTTGACAAATTGTTTTGTAGCGTCTTAATTTTTGGGTTGCGAACCGGGATTGATGGGGGGTATAATTTTGAAAGACCCGAAACCCACAAATGACCCAACAAAAAGACATCCAGCGCCTTTTTTCAATCAAATAAGCGTAATTCTTACACAATAAAGATATATTCAAGATTTCAAAGCTCAAAATCAAAATATTTCTATGAACTAAACAAAATTTAGTAAATAATAATATTTCAAATATGGAAATCCTTAACAAAATTCAAGGATGTTTTTATTTAAAGTAGTTTCATTTAGGGTTGCAATATATACTTGCATACAGGCCTGCTCATTTGAAAGTTGGAAACAGAGGATCGGGAAACTGGAAGTCAGCTGACTGATCGGCTTTCCAAAGGAGTCAGCTGACTGATCGGTATCCCTAAGGAGTCAGCTGACTGATCGGCATTCCAAAGGAGTCAGCTGACTGATCGGCATCCCAAAGAAGTCAGCTGACTGATCGGCATTCCAAAGGAATCAGCTGACTGATTAGCATCTCAAAGAAGTTGATGCTAAAGTTATTTTTGCAATTGTTTTCCTTCTTGCGCATAACTTTTATTTGATGAACCAGTGGTCTTAAAAAGACATAGAACTTATTTAAAAGCAGTGAACGACACAAATATATGATAGATATTTACAAAGCTTAATTTGACCCAGCATAAGATAAAAAAAAAACCCAATTGCATGACCATGTGGTTTAACTTGCAAAAGCATTTCAAGATCACTGCTTACAAGAGAGTAATTAGAAAGAGAAATGACGTGACTGATAGGCTGATAACATGAAGGCACAAATGGTAAGAACACTCGATTAAATACCATAAATTATTAAAAGTACGGTATCCATAGTCGAAGTTGATGAAGCAAAACCTCAACTATCTTAAGTAACCCATAAAGAGTAGAACCGATGTTGAGCTCTGAAGAGAGTTTTTTTACTTCTCTACTGAAAAGTGTGTGCAAATAGTAAAAGTCGGACTATAGACCTGATTACTAAAAAAATTTTTTTTTTTTTTTGCTAAAGTTCAAACTATTTTCACTTCGTGATTCAATTTGTTGCCACATTTTTCAAAATATTAACTTAAAACACAGAGAGATACGAAGATGTGCTAAGAAAAAGGAATGACCTTAGAGCCACGAAATGTGTACTATATTTTAGATATCTGTTTTGTCATTTGGCACATTGTCTATCAAGTTTCTTTAAACCTTCAAAGAAAGGAATAAAAATCATAAAAATTCATTCTCTTCTTGGTTGAGCCGAGAACTTTTCCTTGCCTCCATGTAATATATCTTTACCAATAATACAGTTCCTTATGTTAGATGAGTTTCTCTCATCCAAAAAAAACCTGCTGAGCGACTCAAAAGAGAAACTCATACACCAAAATTACTAATTAAAGACTAAACATCTTTACGAGATAACCTCTGCTGCCGTTTTCGCAAGCGCTTCTTGTCGAAATCTAAGCATTTATCATTTGCGCATGTGTATTATTAGGAATTCGGTACCAATCAAAAGTTGCCGCTTATAACAACCACTAATCGACTTCATAAAGCATTTCGATGACTCTGGCAATTGCAATTCGGTGACAGTCGAATCGGATGTACAAATAAAATAAGTCAGCATACTGTCGAAAATAAGACGTCTGAGAAAGTATTTCGAACTACTGATGCTTCGAATCATCTAATAATTTAGAACCCAAGAAAATACATCCGTTCTCTCTGTCCTTTTAACTGTCCGTATCGTCTTATTAATATTTCTAATCTCTCTGACTTTTATTTGCAGAGTCAATATTTGTTAGTATCAATAAGCACAAGACGTAACAAGTATTTAGTATTTTTTTCATTCATATTTTAGAATTCTTTCTTATATACTTGTGATTTATTCATTCGCTTCTGCCGAGGTCATTTTTACCAGATATCTATATAACTGATTTGGTACAAAACTTTGGTGCATATTTTGGAATAGAATCAGCCTGTTTCTGATCAATTTATTTATCTATCTTAAGATTATTCGTTCGAAAACTTTCGAATTTTACATAACCTGAATAAATCACTTGCAAACAGCCTGTTAAAAACACGTATTTAAGAAAAGTGAATAACCTAAAAGCGAATTCACTTGGGGACCAATTCATTTAAAAGTGTTTACTTTTTTCTTTTATTGGACCAACGAAAATATTATATATATATATATATATATATATATAAGTGTATATGCACACACACACACACACACACACACACACACACACACACACACACACACATATATATGTATATGTATGTATGTATGTATGTATGTATGTATATTAGCCTATTACTGATCTATTGAAGAATTCATCGGTTTATGATACCGGAATAAATAAACATATCTACTTTTGGCTACAATGCAAAGAATCTGATGGTTCTAATTTAAATTAATGGATCTTAATCAAAGCTTAGATATTCTGCTTTAAATATGATTGCGAAAAACTACAATTATTTTTGCATCAACCAAATAAAACCGAAAATGACCAATCATCGACGATCGAAAAATAATCAATAAGGGTGAATTGATTTATAGGTAGCTCAACCCTTGAAGAACATTTGAGGCCACTACAGGTCAGTTTAAGATCAAAACTGTTATTTCTTACTTGATGAAAAAAAGATAATGAGTTTACTTTGGAATAGGATGTGCAAGAGTATGTATCTATCCGGTTCCTCGGCCACGGGTCGTATACGAAACAGGGTCACTTTTTTTAGCTGTTTTCCTTCTCCAAGGCTAAAGAGTCCAGTATACCCAACTATCTGCCCATAGCTTAGAGAAAAAAAAAAGATTAATTCATATCTTTGCTGTATAATACTTTGTTTTATATATGACGACAGAAGTGATGTCGTCAAAGAAAACGAACTTGGCATCTTATGTTTACATCCTAGACAAGATTGTCTTCGTTTTACTTCACGCTCGTGTACGCTTCTTCCTTCTTGCAAGCTATGGTTGAATAGTAGGATAAAATGTCCTCTTTATCTTTGGTAAAACCAGTCTAGGTGAAGGAAAACTTTGAATTCAAACTCCTCATCTGCTTGGCAGAGTTGGAGTTCTTAAAGGCTGATGTTGTTCACCTTCATTTTGGCAGCACTAGGAGCAAAGTCTCTTGGAATAAATAGTTGTCGTGAAGAAAGGAGGTCTTCCATCAATATTTTACGTGATAAACTTTATTCTCGAGCAACTCAGGCTATTCTAACTTGTATGCAATATATCTTTGATTCCATTGATTCGTTATATCACTTGTCATCTATCAGTTGTTGTGACGTATACGTGAGTTGCTGGGTAGAGAACGCGATTAAAACGTTTCCTAATATGACGCCCTAGTGCCGAACTGCAGGTATATTTTAAGAGGCATTTGTTTGAAGGGGGAAATGGTGGGAAATGTGAACTTGCATTTTACTGCTCTGAAGCGGAAGAATACTAATAAAAAAAAACAAACAAGTGAACAAAAAAAAAACAAAGTTGGTTCATATGATATATATCTCCACTTCAATTTATCATCTTTCACCTGGTTATATTTCTTTATCTCCTTTTCAATTCCCCCCCTCTCTCTCTCTCTTTGTCTTTCTGTCTCTCTTTGTCTGTCTGTCTGTCTGTCTGTCTCTCTCTCTCTCTCTCTCTCTCTCTCTCTCTCTCTCTCTCTCTATGTATATATATATCGAGAATTTTTTTAATAAAACTAACAAATGATCTCTAAAGAAGCGCTCGATGCTGCAAAATCAAAACAGAGTTGGAAAAAACTTAAATTTGGATTAAAAAGATCGTAAATGCTGTCAAGCGTGGATCGAGTACGTGAAACTCCGAGTTGTGAGAAAAAAATTTCAAGTTAATTTTTTTCTTCGTTTTAATTTAGGTGGTCATTCCAATTCTAAGTAATTTCATTTTTCATAAAATATACACTCACACACACAGATAATAACAAAACTAAAATTTACACAATACTTTATAAGTAGAACAATATATAGATTTAGATATAAAACTTACAAATTTTTCCTTTTTCTTTAGTTTCGGGGCAAAATGGAGTAAATAAAGATGTAATAATTTTCTCGTTTAAATATTCTAGTTTAAATATTTTACATGATTTAAATGGTCATATAGCACGCATATTTTAAAATGTTTGTTGTCTATCTATTAAGTAGTCTAAATTGTTCGTGCGAAAAATATTCTTCTCTATTAAAAAAAATTTTCTCCATTAAACTTAAATTATCTAAAATATATATTACTTGATTTAATCACGTAAATTTTAAAGGAGAGGTTTTGTTTCATATTTGCATGTGGAAACCAATTCGACGACTTATCAAGCTAAATTTCTACTCTAAACGCAACTGACATAATTTTGAACCTTCATTGTAGCTTGGTCTCTTTTTATGACTGTTCACTTGATTTGCGGTTGTTATGTTTTAATTCCCATATATATATATATATATATATATATATATATATATATATATATATATATATGTGTGTGTGTGTGTGTGTGTGTGTGTGTGTGTGTGTGTGTGTGTTCTTTTAGTTTTCCATTTTGCTCTCTACCTGGCTTTAGTCTTCCTTTAATCTGTCTCAGAACTTTTCACTATTCCTCTTTAATACCCAACCAAAAATATCACCCATAAATAAGTACAGCCATTTTATCTTTTTAATAAAAACTTAATTTTCTACTAAATCGAAACTACTTGGATTTTACTATTTTAAGAGAAATAATATACAATAAAAACAGACATTATTAGGTATTATTTATTACCAGTATTGAAATTCTATAACTCAAAAGATTTATGTAGCTGTCAAAAAAATAAGAAAACATCATACGTAAAATTCTGTAAAGTAAGCATATTTTCAATCCAAACTTGATATTTTTGTAAGAGAAGTGCAATGCCGTAGAGTTATATAATGAATGAGACCTAATAATATTCGCTTTGACAGTATAATGTTCCACTAGAAATGATAAAATCCTG
The DNA here is from genome assembly GCA_963585895.1 of Sepioteuthis lessoniana. Taxonomy (NCBI): domain Eukaryota; kingdom Metazoa; phylum Mollusca; class Cephalopoda; order Myopsida; family Loliginidae; genus Sepioteuthis; species Sepioteuthis lessoniana. The sequence goes on from OY757909.1 coordinate 42,129,855, forward strand.
GTATCTATCATTTACTAGGGAATCAGATCGAGAATCATAAACTATAGTAACCTTGATCTCTTCCGATAGACTAAAATTATAGTAGTGATCAAATTTTTTGCTTCAATAAAGAGCACGTCAGCTATCTGTTTGAAGGAACCGGAAATAGCATCGAAGAACGGTAAAAAAAATGTACTTCTACTAAACTCTACTTTCGCTGAGATATCAACAAATTGCATCATGTAAAGCAATTGCGAACATCCGACCATATTAGTTTATTTATTCAAGCTTTATTGCTGAACACGACGACCATTTCCTTCAACTGTTGCAGCGACGCTAACGATACAAATTTAAACACAGGTTAGTAGGCGGACGTTCTGTTGTACTTAGACACGGATGTGTGAATTAATGCCCATCCTACAATGTTCGTTTTATATTCTTTGAAACCCCGTTAATATAATTACGGGGGTCGAACTTTTAGTTAAATGACAGGAAGGTTCTGCTCAAAGCGCACATGAATAAATTAATAATGTCGATGTACAAAGAGTAGCTTTGTAATGAATTTACTTAAATAATCGTTCGATTTCCATAACAGATAATTTGTTTCTTGATCCATTTGCTCGACGTTTTGGAAGATAGTGCCATGTTTATAATTAATTTGTTGAGGAACTCGTCGATGCTGGGTACAAGATCAAAATTTCCTTCGACAAAACAAGAATAACAAACAACAGACAAATTATAAAAATACTTTCTAAGTATTTTACAATCTCTATTGTGGATTATTGTTAAAACTACTCCAAAGCAGTAATCACCTTGTCGACGGAGCTTAGGATACTGTGATTGCACCCCTTCAGTGGGGTGTGTTACCCCCAGAAACGGTATCCTAAGTATGATATTAAACTGCATCCAGTTTTAGAGTTTTTGGAAGTGTGAAGTCACCTCTTCATTGACATTATTCCCAGGTCCACGTTGTCCCGAAGAGGAAATATTTTGTCGGGTCTCATCTATTGATCAAATAGATCTGTTTTTGAATTCTTTGTATTAGATAAGAATACTTAATATCATACAGGATGCGGCAAAATTTTTAACATATAGTAGTATCGATTTTCTATCAGGAACTGCAACGATACCTCATGAGCAGGAAAATTCGTTTAGTAGCAATTACAGATTCACCAGTCTTACAAACATTTAAAGAGCAAACGTATGGAGTGTATTGATTCATGTCATGATTGTAACTAATTGCATTTGAAAAAAAAATGATAGGACATCAATTTGATGGACTTATCATTACTATTTCATTTGCACTACTCAGGTGACAGTTTTTTAAACTGGGAGATATTTTTTTAAACTGGGAGATATTTCTGCCGCTTCTGTTTAACTTTGTGCAAGCAAATGATTAATACTATTATCAAATAAAAATACCTACTTCAAACCTTATAATAGAATATAGATTATTTATATTAAATAGGAATACATGAAACAATATAACCATGTGCAAACAAATTATTATTAATGATATTTTTATTGAATATGACTTGACACTACTGGAGAAGTCGGGAAGAGCTCATAAGTGATGTATTCCTATGGACCCATTCACATGGCCGAACAAAAGCAAGGCGACCAGCTCGGACCTACATACAACACTTCTGTGAGGATACAGAGTGTAGCCCAGAGGACCTGCCGGAAGTGATGAACGATTGGGAGGGATGGCGAGAGAGGATCAGGGATGTCCATGCTGATGGCACGAGAAGATGATGATGATGATTTAACACTATATAATTGTTTGAAAAAAGACTGATTTTGGCAACAAGGGTTGACATGTTGCATAACAAGCCAACCAACAGTAATTGTTAGGTATTTTGTATGTAACAATCTAGTCTAACAATCTAGTGTTAGTGAGTTTGCTTCTCACTTGGTGCTGTATACTTCCAAGTTTAACAAAACACTCCGAATATTAATTTTATTAATATAAAAGATAAATCTACAAAAAACGCTGTCTATAAGCAAAATATAATAGAGAAATGAACAAAAGGCTAAATCCTCCCCTTCCCCAAGAAAGGCGACCGCGGAATCAATAAGAACTATACAGTCATAATCTTTACAGCTATAACTGCCGAGGTGCCCGTGATGTAATGGTTATCCTCGCAGGAAATGGACACGGCGACACGAGTTCAAATCCTGGACGAGACTGATTGCATTTCACATAGCACTAATACCCTTGGGAAAGGTATGAATCCAATTATTCTCCCTCCAGCTATGGGTAAATAGCAGGACGGACTAGGTTCTTCAGCCTTGGTGAGGCAACGTCTAGGAGAAGGAAAACTCTGAATTCAAACCTGTTAAACTCCGCTTAAAAAATTGACCTTGTGTCATATCCTGCCCGAGCGGAGAGGTTGGTAAATATGATATGATAACTGTCGAGGTTTATCATGCCCTACTAATCGTATCCAATCTGAAATCGAGAAAACTCTTAAGAAGAATCAAAATGGTTTTCGGAGTAATCGATTCATACCTTCAGAGATTTGAAAATCCGTGGAATTATCGAAGGAGTACATGCAAAAAATCTCGAGATTTCTCCAAACACAGAGGAAAGACTAAGCAAATACTACTAGCATATGGTCTCCCCAAATAAACTGTTTTAGCTATTATTATGGGCTACAAAAACATGATTTGCTCACCTGAGAGCAACACTAACTTCTTCTGGAGTCGTACAAGGATATACATTAGCATCGTATATGTTTATAATCTACCTAGACTATGTTACTTAGAACATTCTTAAATCTAATAAAAGATTATTCTATGCTGAAAAGACAAGAAGCAGACGATATCCCGCAGAAACAATTATACGCACAGACTACGCAGATGATCTAGTGTTTTTATCAAAAATAGTGTCATTTTCAGTCGATGAGATATTGCTTTCAAGGTATGCAAACTTGTGTATTTATTTTGCCACTTAGACTGGAGATAGCTCCTTCTTGTTTAAAACATATGAACATGTTTTATTTGTTTTCACATAGAAACCAATGCCTCTTGCTGCTTGCTCTATGATATTCGGTAAGGATTCGGCTGGGGCAGATGTATTTGCAAGAAGCATGGACCTTAACAGTAAAGAGCTGACAATAACAAAACAAAATGTTAAATATTGTACTTTCTTACAGTAATTTTTTTTAATCTATATTGCTTTGTTGTTTTGTCATGTGTGTGTGTGTGTGTGTGTGTGTGTGTGTGTTTACTTCCTTAACCCAAGTGATTCTTCTGCCAGGCCCTGTATAAGCTTGTATGTGCATTTGTCAAAATTGCATTTATTTATTTATTTTCTATAAAATAACGATAAGAGTCATAGATACTACGTTTTATCGATTTCATAATGATTAAACACTGATAATGCATTTGCATCCGTAACTGAAAGGATCGGAGATTATTGTCATTGGAGATTCTATCTCTGTTCCAGTCATGAAACTAATTTTCCTCTTGGGTTATATCAAGTTTTATCCAAGATTTATTCAGGTGTACATACAGTGTCTCGACCCACTTGTCAGGTAGCGCTCTTAAAACCTGCTCATTGGTTAACAGCGTTTCTAATTGGGACGAATGGTCTAAGAAACATTTAGAGCAATAAGAAATTATCATGAGCTACCGTGTTAGTTACAAAATATCATTACGACCTAAACACTGAATTTTTGAAACACGAAGTTTGAATCTGTATCTTCTCGGTTGCAGCTCTTTATAAACTATAACAAAGCACAATGCTAATTATTATTCCTTCCAATGAAAAAATTAAATTTTTCGTAAAGTAGTTATATTTATTTTAAGGCATGCCATTTCTGTTATTGATCCATAAAACATAAGCTTCAACAGAATTTGTTACAGATGCCCAACTAATTTTGAAAACAGTGTTTCCTTGATAAATCTAGCCATAAGTAAAAAGTATGGTAGACTAAAATATTGGTCTTTTAACGCGTGTGCATTCGGCTTTTGTGACAGAACTGGAGATCACCCAATCAGATTATTATTGTTATTATTATTATCATTTTTCCTTTTCGAGTTTTTCACCCACCAGTGTTAGCCGATGGTTTCCCACTGGAGTTTTAGTGACACTGTAGTTGGATGGTCACCACTCGTCCTCTCATTTTCAAGTCCTCCAGTCCTTGCATCAATCCTTTGGTGACTGTACCAAAAGCACCAATTACAATTCGTATAATCGTCACTTTCATGTTTCACAGTGTTTTCAATTCCCTAGCAACATCGAGGTACTTATCTCTCTTTTCACTATCTTTCAATTTTACTCTGAGGTCAGCATGGACAGCAAAGTCCACAATTCGGCAACCTCATTTTTTTTTTTTATTATTATAAGGTCTGGTCGTCTGCGCAAGATTAGGTGATCCGTTTGTATGTAAAAATCCCAGAGGATTTTCAAGGACAGATGCGGGGTTTTGCATATACCATTTGTGCGTATGGTCAAATTTGAATTTCTCGCACAATTCCTTGTGGATCACCTTGCCCACCCAGTCGTGTCTAGTCTTATACTTTTTCTGTGCTAATTTGCTGCATTCACTTATTATGTAATTGATTATTTCGTCTTTATCACCACATAACTTACATCTGCTATTTTGTTGCGTCTTATCTATTCTTGCTTTGATATGATTAGTTTTTATGGCGTTGTTTTGTGCTGCTATTAGAAGAGATTCAGTTTCTCTCTTAAGGTTTCCCTTTCTTGGCCACGTCCACGTTTTCTTTTGTGAAATGTTGCTGTATTGTTATTATTTTTACTCCTTGAGAGTTTTTCACATCAGCGTTAGCGGATGGTCTTTCACAGGAGTTCGAGTGATAAAAAGTCTCCTCAAGTCTCCAGGACCCTTCTCAGTATTCTGGCCGATCTCAACAATGCTGTAGTTTGGATTTATTATTATTATTATTATTATTATTATTATTATTATTATTATTCCGATGAAAAATAAAGTTACCACACCCTGAATATCTGTCTAAATTTCTGAGATAAGTTATTTAAATTATTTATACGTCACGGGCTATTGTTCTTATCACCCTATCTGCGGGGTTCAGGATTGCATCCTCCGTAAGGGGAGAGTAATACCCTTACCAAAGGTGTGTCCTGATTATGACACTAAATGATTTGGGGAGTATGGATTCATCTCTTCATTGCAATTACTCCCAAGTCCACTCTGACCCGAAGTAGTAGTATGTATTAGGGTCCTATCTATGGTTTTAAAAGATCTGTTTGGAAATTATTAATATTAGATAGGAATACTTGATACTATATAACTGTGTAAATAAAAGATTATTATTACAGTCAAATAAAAAAGGGCAATTTGAAATAAAATGATTCCTATGGAACTTTGAAGATATTGTTATAATTGTAATCAAACATTTACTTGTGAATCAAATTTCGACATTAAATATCTCATAAGGAGTTGATATGCCGTTAAGCAATAAGCCAAACCAAACCTATAGTCCTCATATTGTTTGTTATATTTGCAATGTTTCAGCTTTTATAGTCTCTGGTCTTCTTCAAGAGTTTTATTCAATCCATTGGGTAGTTTTCATTCTGCTATCGATGCTTTGGGGATGTCTTGTACTATGTAATTTGAATTCTTATTTATTTCGCACTTGAAATTGTACATTTTTACCCAGGCAATGGCCTAGAGGCCAAAAAAGTTAGTTAAGAGATTCAAGTTGGAATCTACTTGGATGATATGAGTTAAATCCCTGGGCTCAGATTCAGCGGAAAGAAAAGGTATATTACTACACGGAAATATCTAAGACGAATTTACTGATAAAGTAAAATGAAAACAGCTACCGCTCTGAACTGAATAAGGAATTCGGTTTGAAGTTCACTAAAGTTTACCGACCAAAACAAAAGACATCTGAAGAAGACCGGAGAGTTAAAAGGTCAAAATTTTATGGATAAGATAACCAAAATGAAGATAATAGACATATAAATAATATGAATAATTACTTATTTTCCGTACATGTGAGTTTCCATTCATTCGAGATTGAACGTGTAGATAGCCAGATTACAGTAAAGGAGCACAGATCAATAGGTTCCGAAATAAGGGGTGTATCAATGATACTTAAACCCCGTATTAATTCTCAGTCATACACAAATATTGCACTGTTAAGAGAGTTACAGCGTCAGAAAATGGTCGAATATTTTGAAAATTTTATCTGAATATCTACCACTCTAAGACACTCTGGAATGAGGATTTGTCGAAGATTTGCCGGGATGTAATTTACAAATCACTGCTGAAAATAGCCGGAGAAAGAGTTTAAATCAAATGGGTGCTCGAGGGATTTGAAAGATTTAGTTAGATTCGATAAGACTGTTAAGGTTTCAAGAACGACAGTCAAACGTATTTTGAGAAGTTTTGACGTTTTAGTAGCCCCTTTGAGGAACTTTGATAGAAAGATATAAAGAATTTTCTCCTCTTTATCAAAAGACGGTTGGAAACCTACTGATAAGACCGGCTTATTTAATTCAAACATCAATAAAAGTGGGAAGAAAACTATAAATGTGTGTATGTCAGTGATGTTACACGAGCATAAGCATAAAGTAGCCAAGTTGAAATTGGCATCGTCCTTCACAGTAGGATTATTTCATCATTTGTCTGTGTATATTAACCACAAACGTTATTCATCATATGAAGTATTTTTGATGTTGGAAGTATAACATTGCCATTGTAGAGAAAACCAGGTTTTGTAATTATTTACTTGCCATACTTCCGCTATCCATTGAAACGCTGATAGATTTAAGCGGACTTAAATCTATCGACCTTATCTATCTACCGATAGATAAGGAAAGCTAACTCAATATACATCTGCCCTTTGAACAACAGACAGGTAAGATACCCGCTGTAAACAAATATTATACTTGTAAACAAATGTATTTTTCACTTTATGTAGCTAAGTACTAATTGTGTCTCGTGCTCCTGACTGGGGAAGACAAACATCGGCGGTGATCATCTTGGAGTGGAATAGGATACAGAAAATAAATGTCCTGTCGAGAGTTTATCTAACTTTTATTCCTCTTACGAGGACCAGAAGAGAGAGATATGACCCAGAGACATATGGGTCACCATTCAGTAGTTATATTTGCTTTATCCTTTCATTCAAGACTCAATCCTGGATTGGATATCTTAGAAGATGATCTTAGATCCAACTTTTGACCAACTGCAAAACGTGAGCTTATTTGTTCGCTAAAAAAACAAAACCTTAAAGCTTCATTACAGGTGGTCCTGCATCATCTTTAGTGACATCACCAATTTCTTCCTTCTCACGGTCGAACCGACGTTCGGATCACACGAGCTTGTAGGGAATGAATAAATAATTTTTTTTTTAAATTAAATTGAATTAAAAAAGGAAAATTATTAAAATATGCAGAAAATCCCAGAAGCCTCTGACAGGAAAAAGGGGCGACGCATGCGTAAAGAAAAAGGGACCTCTCGACAAAAGGAGGAAGCTCATTCCCTTTTCAACTGTGACCGGCGGAGCGACAACATCTTAATCGCCCGACTGCTTGTGGGAAGCCAATGTGGCTGCTCTAAAGGCGCCACGTTGGGCTAACCTTTCACTAGTAGCCCTCGTCTTGGTTAACAGTATTCCAAAATACAAAAGCTGCGAAATGGACCTATCGAACTACGAACTAAAACACTGGATTTGGATAAATTCCCAAAAGCGACTAACACATTGTAGAAGCTTTAAAATGCCAAATGAGGACACACATATACCAAGAAACGATAAACGTATTTTTAAACACCTTGACTGGGGGATTCAACCATTTCAATTGTATTCATGGAAAATTCCCTCACCTATTGAATGGTTGTTGAATCCAGGAAATAAAGGAAAATCTAAGAAAACGTCTTCGTCTCCTATCAGTTGCTGTTTTCTTTCGTATAATTCTTTTCGGGCCTTCTTGTTCAAGGAGTTACATCAACAAGACAACGTGGGGTAAAATAGAATAACCTCAGAATGGAGTCAGATAAAAAAAAAAACGGTAACACAGCTTGCCCTGACCTCCGCCTGACCCCATAAGCTCATCAAGATACTAACTGCCCATATGGAGTCATGAGTTTGAATTCAAGCATCCGTTTGTCTACTAGATCTAGGTCTCTAACACAACAAAAGATAACAATTTCAACAAAAAGCACAAAAAATAAAACTAAGAGCAAAAAAAAAAACACGTCATGTGCACAAACATAGCAAAAGTCTTTACTTACTCTACTTTTTCAACTTCTTCTAAAAATGGATAATTCGCCCGGATTCGAACAAGCTGAATGAACATCAACAGAAGTAGTAGTACAACTCTGGTCATAATTTCTTGTTTAATAGTTTCCTGAAAAAAGTACAAAGAGGAATCAATTAATGTCATTAATATATAATTGTAACCATTTAAATCTCACATGTGAGTTTAAAGGTGCTTGTTGTAAAACGATGATTATAATATTTCTTTCGGTAATTTTCGGCTAATAGTCTTCATTGAATCGATAGATGAACATTATATACAATGTTAGCCCATCGATAATTATATATATATATATATATATATATATATATATATAAAGAGAGAGAGAGAGAAAGAGAGAGAGAGAGAGAGAGAGAGAATTAATTTGATTAAAGCATTCATTTTCCAACAAATTGAAATTATCATATTGATCTAAAAAGATTGAATTAGATTATTTCTTATTGGATTAACTTACATCCTCTTATACACATGTAAATAAATCATATTGTTTTTATTATCCAAATATCCAAATACTCGATATAATGGAGATAACGATGAAATTAGAAATAGATTCCTTAACCTATTTCTAAATAGAAGCACCGATATCATCATGGAAATAATCTTTATGAGGTTTCATAGGGTTGTTCCAAGAGGTTCGACTATGATTGGTATCTCTGTCTTTTTATGTTCTACAGTTGTTTTGTTTTGTTTTGTTTTTGCTTTTTTTTTTTTTGTTTTGTTTTGTTTTTTTCTGGGGGGGGTCCCTAGTTCTTTGACCAAGTCTGAGTTAATTAGTTTTTCACTTTCATTTAGATTCGCTCCTTGATTTGCTAGAACAGCAAAGTCGACAACATATTGTCCTGCTTCTTTCTTCCTTTTTTTTTTTCAAAGAAGCAGACAATTATATTATCGAAGCACATTTGTATTATCACAACACAGAGTATTGACTAAACTAGTTAAGCTTGGTTTTTCCCAAGGTCAAAAGTACCCAGTGTGAATCGAACTCAGTAGTTTGCTTATCTAGTTTTCTAACCGTTACACTAAATGAGAGGCCCCCAAAATTATATGGTCATTATTTTTGATGAAATTAGATTGTTTGTATAATTGTTTTCCTCGTTACAAAATGTCTATTTAACAAAAAAATCCGTATTGAAAAAGATAACAAGAAATCATCGATTTTTTAATAGTTTTCTTCTTATATCCATGCATAAATCTTTGTAACTTTATTTAGTAACGTTAAAGATTTTTATCATGATCTGCTCAAAAATGGATTGAGATATATGTACAGTTTAGTATTGTTGTGGATATCTTGAGAAATGTATAAAATATTCATCATAATTCTAAAGTTTTCGATTTCTATAAGAATATAAATAACTACAATATTATACATATTACATGAAGCACAAAAAAGAGGATTCCAGGTGATGTAATGGCTAACGTGCTGGACTGCGACATCGTAGTAAGCGATTTCGAATTCCAGTCACGTTATTACATTCACTTTTGGACTAATACCCTTGAAAATTTATGAACTCCTTTATCTCCCACCAGGTATTGGCTAAATAGTATCACTATTGTGGCATTAAATCCAACATATCGTCCAACATATTAATATTAACTTCCGAACCTTAAGGTTCAACTTTAGATTCCTATATCGTTCATCAATCCATTTATGTTCCCTAAATATTTATCGATCATTTAGATAATCCCATTGATCCTTAACAGTCAATATCGACTACTTTGTTGACCCCTGGTTTCTATCGATATATATGCTTATCACAGAAGTAGATCTTAGCATTTTCTAGAATTTCAATTTAAAAGATTAATAAGCGGCTTTTTTTATCAGTCTATATTTCAATATTGAATCGTCCAATATTATAGCTTTTTAATTACTAAAACCACTAAGGAATCTAAATCATATTTAGTTCGATATATTCTCTATAAATAAATGTAAACGCTGATTATATTTTGTGAATGCAGAGTTCCGTTCTTTTTGTGTCCTGTGGTGGGGCGCTCTCGACCGGCCGTGGTAGCGTTGCGCGGTTCGGTCGGGTGTGTTCCACCACTGGATACATCACCTCTGGCCTCAGGGGGACTTCCCCCCTGGCTTTAACCCTCTTCGGAGGGGTTGGGTTTATCGCCCGGCGCCTGAGGCGCCCCGAAAAGGGGAATGCCGACGGGGTCCGAGGCATTTTTGGAACTGCCTATCGCGTTGGGCTACGGCCCTGCGACAGGACCCACCTTAAAAACGGCCTTGTGCCATATTCGTACGTTGGTGGGACGTAGGATAAATACAGTAACTAAAAAGACGTTAAATTTGATCACGGCTGCTATACTTCCTATAACGAAAGCTGGTCATAATTTTCAATAAATAACATCATCCTGCCCGCAGGAAATGGTAGGAGAGGGAACAAAAATAGTTATATTTTTCTTAACCACTTTAAGTAGCAACGATTAGAGATTTGTGTGTTCGAATCTGAAGCGAGAGAAAAAATCTACGAACATATGATTATTTGTCATTGGCTTGCCTCGGGTGGTGTCATCGTTTGCAAGCTAGGTTAGTTAAATATTGTATGTGAATTCTATTCTCCCTGAGTGATCCATACTTCAGGACAAGTGCTAAACAAAACTATTGAGTTAACACTCTTCAAAAAGGATTTGGATCGAGACAGAATGTGACTACTACCTTTGGATTTAGGTACATATGTTTGTAGGCATGAGTGAACAAATATGAATACGTATATAAATACGCATATTTATATGCATATATTAACATATTGCTGCGACTGAAAGCCTACATACCCATATAGGAGTATAGGTGGGTGTTTAGCGTAACGGTTATCGTCGTTGGAAATCAAATTGGAGATCCTAGTTCAAAATCGTGACGAGTCTGATTGCGTTTCACTTTGTGCTAATGCCCTTGTGAAAGGCATGACTCGATCTGTCGCCCTCCAGTTATGTGTAAATTGTAGGTCAGGCTGGTCCTTAGTAAAACTACCAATCAAGGAAAAATGAAATTCTAAATGCAAAACAACTTTAATCCGCTGCGTCGTATCCTGTCTGTAGAAGAGGTGTTGGGTAAATATATACTTCGCAGAGAAATGGTAAACAAATCTCAATTATTAATAAATGAAAAATGATTTAAAAAATAAACAGTGTAATTTCAATATTTTGTATAGTATTTTTATCTGACGTAGTTTTGTGATATAAGTCGAGATTTTTCACGGCAGATTTGTCGCTGGGTGTTTTGTCGTTTGTTGTACACCCAAAAGAGAATAAATCTTAATGAAGAAGAACAGAAATTATGCAAAAAAGAGAGGTTGTTTTGTTTTTCTTTTGTTTTTCTTTTGTTTGTTTTTTTCTTTTTATTCGTTTTTTTTCCGAGTCCAGAATTTAGGTTGAAAATTACTCGATATATAACTGATATCATAAACGGCAACTCCTTGATGTTAACTTTATATATACACTACCACCAACAAATAAATATAATCGACCTCATATTTGTTTTTTGTTTTGTTTTTTACTTGGTTTAAGGCAAGATGTATCTTCCTGAAGATCTGTAAGATATCGAGAATAGTAGGCCTTATTCTGCCAAGTTGGTCCATAATGTGTAGGGAGGCGAATTTGAATTTAGAGTTTTCCTTTTCTCAGACCAGTTTTCTTAACAAGGCTAAATAACCCAGTTTGCTCTATCATTTACTCATCGCTGGGGAAGAATAGATTCATGCCTTTCCCAAGGTCTTTAGTGTGACGGGAATCATAAACAGCTTTGTCAAGGATTTGCAATCGGGTCACCGATTCCATTTCCTACGACGATAACCTAGGATGTCCTATTATTTATCCATAGCTGGAGGAAGAAGAGATGGATTTGTATCCTTTTAAGGGTCATTAGCAAGAAGTGAAACGCAATTAACTTCGTCCTTGACCACTGATGACTTGGGGAAAAAAACGCCACTGTTCATAAATATACGCTCCCACCACTGAACTTAGTAGATGTGGATGACCTATAATCTTATTTCACCAAACGGCAATAAAATCTCCTAACCAACTTGCATAAGATTTCTCATTCCTGATTAGCGTGCGGAACAATGTAAATAAAACTTTGAACAGTCGTTTTGTTGTCAAAATTCCTTGTTAACACAAGCGGAAAAAATAATCCTAATAATATCTCTCAGATGACGGCTACACTTGGATTTACAAGTTCACTGGTTGTAATCCTCCTACGTAATGCACAAAATAAGGCCCCAGTCTTTTTATACGTATAACTTCGATTGTTATTTCACTGACTGACAATAAACACACGCAATAATTAGTTATTGTTCGGACTAACATTTGTGAAAGACTTTTGCCTTTAATAGATACTAATTCAAAACCCGTCGCATTAAAACATCACTTTGAATTGCAAACAATTTTCCCTTTTATCATTAGTGTTACATGTATTTTTCCGAGATGAAATGAACTTAATGGTCAAAGATCTTAATTTACATATTTTATTTAACAGATGTTTTACGATTACTTATACTTAAGAAATAACGAAAACTGAGGAATTGTATCAGAATTGTTTTTAAAGAAATCAAATATACAGTAGTCGCATTCTGTTAAAAATGTATTCTCGACTTTCTCGCGAGAATAACTTACTTGTTTCCCTGAGCTGCACAGGATTCTACAGCCCAATTTGTTCTCATTGTTCTTGCAAGAACCATTGGCACCGTTGCCTTACAGATTGACGAATTGATTGTTTTTGATCTCACATAAGCCTAAACTGACGATCGCTTTCCCTTTCATTCATTCAAAGGGATTTCCGATTTCCGCTTGTAATTTTGATATAAAATATAGTAAACATTTCAGCAAGGGATGATATATTTTTAAAGATAAAATAAAATTTCAGTGAATTATCTTCAGTACCATATTTATTTCAAATAATTTTGTAACCGAATCCCACCACTTTGTTGATGGATAATATGAAGAAATTAAATGAACTATTATTATTGTATGTTGAAATCCGAAAAATAAATTAAGTATCAATATTAGCAAAGGGTTGCTTTTAAGTAATATTAATATCCTCTTACCTGTCCCTTTTTTCTTTTTATTATTCATACCTCCTCTTTTTCCTTTCTACTTCTCTTCACGCTCCTTTCACTATTTCCTTCTATTTCTGTATCACTCTTCCGCTTCCTACAAAAATCACTACTTTGATTGAATACCTGGTTCTCAGCTGATAATCAGCAGTGACCACTTGTCTACAAACTACAAAAATGTGTACCTGTGTGTTTGAAGACCCACTCCTATTCTTTTTGTTTAATGTAGCGAACGGACGCACGTTTATCATCACATAGATTGTGGTTAAAAAATATTGACTTTTATTTAGAATTCAATAGCATCTTTTCAACAAATGTTATGTGTCCTGGATATGACACTAAACTCCATCTAGTGGTGAGGCTTCAGTTCTGGACCTCTGGGGAGATTGGAGTCACATCTTCGATGCCATTACTTCCAAATCCACTCAAACCCAAAGTAGTAAAACCTGTTAGAGTCCCATCTATCAGCCAAATAGATCTGTTTGAGATTATATTTAAAACGATTTTGAACTTGAAACATTGATTATGTAATTAAGCATAGTGTTGAACTATTTAAAACTTTTTAACTTTGGGAATACAATAGATTTTAAAACTGTGGTATTTCTAGAAACAATTAATTGAAGATATTTAATTATAAGCAAATGATAATTATTACTGTTAGATGTTGATAAGCAAGAGTAGTTACTTGAAACTATATAGCTTGAAAATTATTAGTATTAGAATGGAATACTTGACACCCTATAACTGTTTGGCTTGATTTGGTTTGGTTTGGTTTGTATGTTTAACAGTATATTAACTCCGTATATAATTAGTTATCTAAAATCAGATAATTGCTTGAAATACTCGAAACCATACAATTGTGTTCAATCTATTAGTATTAGACAGGAAAACTTCAAACCGTATAATAACATGTAAGTTTTTATTATCAAATAGCTATACTTGGAATCATATATCTATGGGCACCTACTTTTATTAAGAATAGTCAAAACTGATTATTTGCAAGTGATTTTTGTATCGGAAGAGTTACTTGACATAACATAATTCCTTGTAAAAAAATACTTACTGGCTTTAGCATTGAATAACCTTATAAGAGTTGACATGCTTTAAAACCAATGAAACCAAAGCAATTGTCAAGCAAATCCCAAAGTAAAATTTTCAAATCAAATAAGTAACAATTCTCAACAGATTAGCAAATCTAAGTAAAGGAAAACAAAACTAGAAAACTGCTAATAAATAAGCTAAGTCTTGCGTGACAAACTAAGCAAAGTTTAGTTAACAAAAAGTACTAGTTTGAATTGTTTATCCTGGACTACAACTGTTTTTGCGCTATCTCATGTTGTGGACGTTCGTAATAAGTGTAGAAGCCTTAAAATGGATGATTGGTTTTGAGATGAATCAAGACGCTGAAAACCGAATGATAGAGAAATGAAACTGATATTTGCTCAAATGAGCCTTCATATTGTCCGGCTTTGAGATGATCGCACGGAAGGAATTAATAAGGTTAACATTTTTTTAAATAATAATTCAATTAAAATTGACATAAGTTTAAAAAGAAACAAAGATATTTTAAGCAAAAACTTAAACAAAAAGCGCAAAAAAGAATACTTTGATTTTTAATACATTTTCCAATCAAATATTTATCACACTGTAAAATTGTTGGCGTTAAACATGTAAATATTTCTTGATAGAAAAGAAAAACTTATATGTGCAAAATATCGAAGTCGGTCTTCGTTATCTTCACTTTAACTTAAATCATCTCATTCGCAAATTTATTATTCATTTCACTTACATGTCTCTTTTCTTCCAAACATTAAGTATCACCAAACAATAAGCAAAATAAATCAAACAGTCCATGAAATTCCTAACTACAAACGTATTTACTTTGGGGTGGGTACGATAAAGTTGTTTTTTAATAACGTTAAACGTATAGAATTTGCAAAAATTTGCCAAGTCTTGGCATACAGGCATCAGATTGTGCCTTTCATTGTGAACTATGACAGGTGAAAAAGACTCAGTTCTGTAGAGAAGGATTAATCAAAAAATGAAATCAATCATATATACTAATATTGTATTTAAGTGTTTTTCTTGTTTTGTTGATTAAATCAGGTCCGCATTAATCGGTGTGAACAATCAATCCTCTTTCGCGCTGGTTCAGCAATTAATTCTGGGATTTCCTGTCTGTGTTGCTGACAATTTATTTGAACGAAAACATATTACAACTTGATTAAACTTTCATTACTTGACGAGATATATGAGAAAAACAGAAAAAAAGAACAAAATTAATACACAGCGTTAACTAAATGTTCAGTGTTTCATCAATCTGTTCGTGAGATATTTTATATTGTTCTCGAAAATCATTGCAACAAGAAATGAAAAACTGCATTTTCTAAGAGCCTTCACCCATTCTATGGAGAAGTTTCACTGAATCTTATATGACACTTTGTAAATACAGATTAATGAATAATATGGGAATTAATACGGAAAGAAAATAAGAAAATCTAGAAATAAAGAGAAGGTGAAATTGACCGATCGATAAATACATTAAAAAAAACTTAAATAGAGATTAAAGACATAGATAGATAGATAGATAGATAGATAGATAGATAGATAAACTGAAAAAGAGATTAAAAGACATTGATATATGTATTTACACAAACCCTCCACCACGAACAGGATGCTACAAACGGTCAATTTTTAAGCGAAGTTTAAAAGGTTTGAACTCAGAACCTTCCTTCTCTTAAACCAGTTGCCATACCTTTTCCAAGGGTATTAGCGCTATGGGGAAATACAAAAACCTAGTACAGAAGATGAACAAAAGAAAAAACATACATAACATTTTTTCGTGTTGTTTTTTATTCTTCTGAAAGAGTTTTTACCTTAGGTCATTGTTAAGAGAAAAGTTTTAGAGAAAAAAAGTTTTATAACTCTTTTTAATTTTTTTTAAAGATTTGATATACTATAAGAGAAATTAACTGGTAGAGTAGCATATTCATTTATTGAATAAAGATTATTTCCTGGTATCTAAGTGTCTTCAAATGACCTTTATAAATTTGTTATTAGGACACATGGCAAATGAGCACTTCATTTAGGAGATATATGTCATGCCTGTGATGGATGTTTTCATGTTAGCCGTGACCGCTGGGTTTGTTTAGTTGTTTATTTAGGTGTTTATGTGTCGCCTCAAATCTGTCCATTTTATTTAAAAGCATCACCATTCATTTTTGTTTTAAATCCTTTAATGCCAGTGCTTAAAAACGTTTGATTCCTTTATCTTTATGCGTTTCTATTATCGTTGTAAAGTGCTTTTGTTTGCTTTTCTTTTTTTTCCCCCGATTCTTTCTATGTTGATAAACCTTATATTTAAGTTAAAATACTAGTTTGCTATAATTCACAGATTATATATATATATATATATATATATATATATATATATATATATATATATATATATATATAATCCAATTAGAAGAAAATCAAACTTGGCTAAATTGTCCAGCTTTGAGTTTTCTTCTAATTGAATTTTATTCACCCTGTTCAAGGATCATTAAATAAGTCTTTAGACTTTTTTCGTAGGGGCACTTTTATTGATAGTACACACATGAAACTCTATCCCCCTTCGAAGTAACCTCCTCCGGCTGCAATTCACTTATTGTACCGTTCAAACAACTTCTGCAAGGCCCTATGGAAGTCCTCTTGTGTGAGCGTGTCAATGACTTTCGTCACAGCCTCTTTCATCTCCTCAATTGTCTCATAACGACAGCCTCTGAGCTTAGGGAATAACCAAAAGTCACAGAGAGAAATTCTCGACTATTGGGAGGCTAAGGAACTGTCTCGATGTCCATCTTGCTCAAATAGTCTGTGACAAGAATAGAGTTGTGTACTGGTGAATTGTCCTGGTGGAAATGCAACTGACCCAATTTGAAGAGTGCTGTCCTCTTCCCTAGGAATCTCTTCCTAAACTTCCTTAAAACCTCAACATTGTAACCCTAACCCTAACCCTTTGGCCAATCAACTCTGGTTTATTGACTTCCTTTCTCATCCCATACCTCTCATCATCCCTCACGGACACTCTGCCTTCCTTGAATCTCTAATGCCACTCAAAAACTGATGCTCGATTCATGCAAGATGCTCCAAAAGCAGTCTGAAGCATTCCATACGTTTCTGTGGAATCTTTCCAAGTTTATAACACAATTTTATTGCATATATTTCTTCTAAATTGTCCTCCGGTTCAGATTGCTTTTTTGAAATTCAACAGCTGTGACACTTTAGTAGGGTGTATTCCAATTGCTGCTGAAGCTGTTCATTTGGACCTGGAATGCTAAAAACTAGTCAGTCATCTCATAAGATTTATAGTAGTAACATACTGAATTTTCAATAGTCTACAACAATTTTAAATGCCTGTACAAAAAAAGTCTGGAAACTTATTAAATTCACCACGTATGTGAGTTTTATAATATAAACCTGTATAGGGAATGTGTAACAATAACCATATATCGAGCACTCACATAGATTTATATGCAATTCCTCATATATTCTATATGCGATTAATCCACACCCATGTCTTTGGACGCTGACTGGATATATATATATATATATATATATATATATATATATATATATATATATATATATGTGTGTGTGTGTGTGTGTGTGTGTGTGTGTGTAAGAGAGAGAGATAGCGACACAGACTGACAGATATACTGTCACACGGAAAAAAGAGAAAGAAAAATGGAGATGGAGAGATTTATAAAAGATATAAGTTGGCAACCTTAGTCGATAGTGACCCGAAGGTTCTCTTTTCAATAGCTACTACACCGAGGTGTAGGGGGAAGTCGCAACTCCATTCCCTTGATTGCTCCTTTACCCTTGATCCTTATCTTATAATGCTGCGTGTTAAGAAAGGCGACATCAAGTACCATTTCTGAGTTTTTGGTATGACTCGACCTGGGATTGAACCCCAGTCTTCTGAACCATTGGCGAACCCTCTACTCATTAATCCAAAGTTGTAAAATAAAATAAAATAAAAAGTTGTAATAAAGTTATATTTGTTCGATACAAAACTTAATACGATGATATTTACTTTTGCATCATGGAACTAATCAAGCATTAAATTTTCCATCCATCTAATCCAAACAGACAAATTTTTTTGTCCGTAGGAATTTTCTTTGGTTTGATAACTTTATAGTCTACTAAATCCGATGTATATGGGAATTTCCACGTCTCTGACTAGTTTTATTCAATATTCGTCGGATGATATCCATTTTATCATTTATATTATACTAATATTTCGAATGGCGCCTGGTGAAAATTAGTCGTTCATCTTTCTGGAAATGTGAACTATATTGTTCACATCGCATAAAATATATAAAATCAACTAACCAACTTCAGATTCCGATCGCCATCTTTGGTATCATTTTAAACCACCCAAAATCTAATTTCCTTTTTATCTAGTCGCGTAACAAACTACCCTCAAAGATTCCCAAATGCACCCTTTTTAGGCACAAAATAACCACCGATTTTAAAATGTTGACAAAAATCGGCTAATTATTATATGTTAATGATATTTTCTATGATTACATAAAAATAGAAAGTTTATTTTAAAGGAAATTTCAACTCAAAATTTTGGAATCAACATGTCTTTAATATGTAGCCTCACCCGTCAATTATTTTAAGGATTTTGGATCAGTATTGACGGTAATTCATTGAATATATTTCTTAATGAAACTTTTGGGGTAGAGATGGGGTTCATTAATAGAAGTTTTACTTTTGGAATTTTAAAAACAGGGAAAATTCAAGTAATTATTGATCTTCTGAAGGCAATTTTTCCTTTATCTCATTTAATATTTTCAATGTTTCTTTCGAGCGAAAATAGAGGAAAAAAAAGAAAATACTTGAGAACGAAATTTTTATATTTTGAATTTATGTTTTAGATATAAATTGTTCAAGTTTCAGTCGCAAAATGAGCTTTTCGTTTTGTTTATATTTGCTAATAAAGAAGGCAATGGAGTTTTACAAGAACAATCAACTTTTTCTTATCATTTTTTTTATTTATTGCGGACTTTTTTTCCTCATCTTAATAGTTTTTGTGTTGTTTCTTCTTCACTACGTTTCGGCCAAATTTCACCTCTGACCTTCTTCAGGTGATTAACCGCGACCTCGGATAGGAATGCTGAGTCTTGTAACCGTATCCCCAGTAATTATTGCCTTCCATAGTTGTTGTCTATCTTCGGGGTCCGTGGCGCAACGGATAGAGGCGGTGAGTCTCTACGGTTCCAGGTGAACATTGTCAGAAGATAGCGGTTTCAATTCCTACCCAAGCCGGCCAGAAGTTTACTTGGTCAAAAACGTGGTGCGATAGACAACTATGGAAGGCAGTAATTACTGGGGATATGGTTACAAGATTCAGCATCCCTATCCGAGGTCGCAGTTAATCACCTGAAGAAGGCCAGAGGTGAAATTTGACCGAAAAGTAGTGAAGAAGAAACAACACAAAAACTACCAAGATGAGGACAAAAAAGTCCGCAATAAATAAAAAAAAATGATTCTCAGATTAAGAAGCCTCATCTCAAAATGCTTCCAATTAAAGACAGTTTTTCTTATCATATTCTTGATATTCTTAATTCCCGACTTCTGTGGTGGAAAAGTGCAAACTCACCCACAGTTCAGTCTTAAGAAGCTATCCATCCCAGAATACATCTGCCGCACTGAAACTAAAATTAGTGACACTACCTGATGTCTGAGATACACCACAAAGGTGAATGCTCAAGTGATTGAACAATTTCACGAATTATTCACATGTACGCGCCAATGCCAACTTTATGTTGAATTTGCCCTCGTCGTGAGATAAGTAAATAAGGTTTCTCGGTCTTTTGGCTGAGAAACCTAATGCCCAGTTTTAGTGGAATATCCTTACAAACACCACTAACTCAACTCCACTGAAAGGAGTCGGGGTAGGGTAAATCCCTGATGTCTGAGGCGCCTCTACAAGGTAATATCAATGTCTGAGGCTCTCCTTTCTACCGGTGTTTGATACACTCAACAAGAGAACACTGATGATTGAGGCGCACCTACAAAGTAATGCTGAAGAAATTGGATACGTTCTTTCATTGCTACTGTAAAAAAAAAAGATTTTTAAAAATTAACAAAATAAAAGATGTTGTACTGCTTTTAGTGCCATTTGAAGACTTTCAGTGCTGTTTCCAAGAGGTGAAGCAATGTCTTTGTTGTGTGCTTTCCCAAGTTAATAAAGTTTTTGAAGAAGATTAAGTAGATTTGTGATTAAGTAGAGAGTAAAGAATAAATGAATAAAAAACTAAAAAAAAATTTCTCAATCAGTTTTTTACTTTATCACTTAATAAACCGATCTTGTAGGTCACAATTCATCTGGATCTCCAAATGTATCGAAGTCAATCGTTTCAGGGACGATTAAAAATTCAACTTCTATTTTTCGCCTGGCATAATGGTTAGAGTGTTCGCCAATGGCCCGGGAGACCTGGGTTCAATCCCAGGTCGAGTCATACCAAACTCAAAAAATGCTACTTGATGCCTCCTTGCTTAACACTCTTGCTTAACATTATAAGAAACGGGTCAAAGGTAAAGTGAAACAATCCAGGGAAAGGAGTAGGGCCCTCTCCTACCCCTTGGTGTAGGAGCTATCGAACCCTCTCCTACCCCTTGGTGTAGGAGCTATCGAAAAGGGAGACTTGGGAATCATCCTCGACTAAGGTCGCCAACTGTACTTTTACAGTACATCTCTAATAATAATTTCTTATATAACGTTAATTTCTTTCGAACCACAGATATGGTATTTATTATTAATAGTGAATTATTATATAATCAAAACGGTTATTATTTGATATCATTTATTATTCAACGCTATATCACTGAAACACTTTAATCAAAAATATGAATACGTAGCCGTCAAAAATAAAAGCAAATACTATTCGTGCTAACTATAAGTGTTATAGATCTTTTGATATATAATGATGGCTGGCAAAAGACTGACATCCGATGAACCATTTTTCTAAATTCATACGATGAAATAAACAGGTTTAAAATATTCCTTCCATCGTACCGTCTTGTCCTGTTAAAATCCTCAATGCTCTCCGAATAGAAATCATTACTTATCCAAGGTAGACCAAAAAACGGTAAAGTGCTCTTTAATATGAGAATTAGTAAAAGGATCATTGGAATGATATTACGTAGCAAACGATTTCGACTCGGCCACAGGCAAGTGGAAAAGTATGCAGTCAGGTCAATCGTGATAAGTGTATCATTGCTCTTCTTGAATGAGTTCGCCAGGGGAAGGGGAGGGATGCTCGCCTACACAACTTGCATTGGCACTAAGATAGAGACAAATAAATAAATAAATGGCTAGGGATTGATGACTGAATCACTCAAACTCTTTACTATTTTTTTCTTCCTTCATCAATATTTCTCTTTCACTATTTTTTTCTGTATATGCTCGGTTATGTCCATATACAGATATGCATATAAAGATATGTAAAAGTAGTATATATATATATATATATATATATATATATATATATATATTGCAGGTGGAAGTAAAGACATATAAGACATGTTTAATATCCAGGAAGAGAGTTATCCATCGAGGTAAATATCTGAACATCGAATGAACTTCGAGAAACTGTCATGTCTAGACGTTTTTGTTTTTATAGAATCCGTTTTTAAATCCCATTTTTGTAGACTGGTTTCCAACCCTTAATATTTAATACTATATATATATATATATATATATGTGTGTGTGTGTGTGTGTGTGTGTGTGTGTGTGCTAGAATAGTATCATCTATTATGTATTTGTTATACGTGGGGAATTCAATAAGTTTCCAGACTTTTTTTGTACAGGCATTTAAAATTGTCGTAGAGTCTTGACAATTCAGTATGTTATTGCTATATATCTTATGAGATGACTGACCAATTTTTAGCGTTTCAGGTTCAAATGAACAGCTTCAGCAGCAATTGGAATACACCCTACTAAAGCCTGAGTGTCATAGCTGGTGAATTTCAAAAATGCAATCTGAACCGGAGGACAATTTAGAAGAAATATATGCAATAAAATTGTGTTATAAACTTGGAAAGATTCCACAGAAACGTATGGAATGCTTCAGACTGCTTTTGGAGCATCTTGCATGAATCGAGCATCAGTTTTTGAGTGGCATTAGAGATTCAAGGAAGGCAGAGTGTCTGTGAGGGTTGATGAGAGGTGTAGGAGGAGTAAGGAAGTTAATAGACCAGAGTTGATTGGCCAAAGGGTTAGGGTTAGGGTTACTATGTTGAGGTTTTAAGGGAGTTTTGGAAGAGATTCCTTGGGAAGAGGACAGCACTCTTCAAATTGGGTCAGTGGCATTTCCACCGGGACAATGCATCAGTCGACAACTCTATCCTTGTCACAGATTATTTGAGCAAGATGGACATCGAGACAGTTCCTCAGCCTCCCTATAGTCCAGACCTTGTTCCCTGTGACTTTTGGTTATTCCCTAAGCTCAGAGGCTGTCGTTATGAGACAATTGAGGATATGAAATAGGCTGTGAGGAAGGTCATTGACACGCTCACACAAGAGGAGTTCCATGGGGCCTTCCAGAAGATTTTGGAATGGTACAACAAGTGAATTGCAGCCGGAGGAGATTACTTCGAAGGGGGCTAGAGTTTCATGTGTGTGCTATCAATAAAAGTGCCCATACGAAAAATGTCTGGAAACTTATTTAATGATCCTCTTATAACTAAATTTCTGTTATCTATTTGCTTAGAAACTTTGAGAAATGAAATAGATAATAAATAAAATTTCGATTATTTAAAACTTAAAACAACTTACATCGGTGAACTTATTTTGAAAAATAATGATCAGCCCAAAATCTTAATCGTAAAATTATATTAACAAATCTGCTGTCTGTTCTATCAAATATTTTATTTGATTAATTTTTTTAAAAACTAAATGATGTATGATTCACAACAGCTTAAACCTGACAACTTATTTAGGAAAACAACATTCTGAAAAAAAAATATTCATCGTAAAATTATTTTTGAACACACACACACACACACACACACGCACACACACACACACACACACACACACATATATATATATATATATATATATATATATATATATATATATATATATATATATATATATATATATATCATCGAAACAATATGTCGATTAATGAAATATATTTTGTAAGTTGGATTCATCTGGTTTTTCCTCTTCCTATGTTCCTAGAATGACACAAAACAGTCTTCAGGTAATCAATCATCTGGCAATAAAACCTGACCCTACTTCTTTTAGACGAGTGAGCAGAGGCTGACTGGCTGGTGTTACGGTCCTCTGAAACTGAGTTCATTGATTATATTCCATTCAGTATAAGATTGTGCAGGTTGTTTTCTGAGCAGAATTTAAAAAAGAAAATGCTGCTGGTAGAATATTAAACTTATCAGAATCATCCCCACATGTGTCAAATTATGCAAAGATTAGTATATAACTAAAAACATATTAAGCGCACCGACACACACATACACAGGGGAGTGCTCGTGGTGAAGTGGTGAACTTCCTGGACTGCGATACCGTAGTTAACGAGTTCGCGCTCCAGTCGCGCTATTACGTTCACTTTCGGACTAATATACTTGAAAAATGTATGAACCCACATATCCTCCCGCAGCTATGGGCTAGATTGTACCACTGCTGTTCTTCTACAAGGATAGTTTTAGCATTAAATAACCCACGAACGTTAATATCCCATTAAACAAAGAAACCAAACCAAATCAAGCATACAAACATGCACAGGAACAAAGCCACAGACTCACATACAGACTCATACGGAGATACACATACGTGTTAAAATTCACACTAACCGATACACGGAGGATTTTTTCTTGAATAGTCTCATTTTATGAGCTAAGCGTAAATAATTAGAGAAAATGGACTCTTAAACCAAAGTAGGGCAACCTGACTAAGAGAAGAGAAAAATTCTGAATTTAAAGATGTTGTTTCGAGAATCTGTTAGATTCTGTTATGAGCCCATCCAGAAAGTTCGGCTGGTTCTACTGTTACATTGTAAGCAAATGGTGGCAGATGATTTGTTTTTTAAAAGCCAGCAACCGAAAAAGAGACGAGTTGATAAAGTTCAAAAATCTTGTCTGATAAGCTAGAAGTAACAAGATATGCTTTATCTAACACCCCGAACTCGAAATAGGAATCAATCAAAAGTTGCTGATTTCACCAGACTCGATCAACCATCTATGTGGTTGTCGGGGAGGGGGGGTTCAGGCAATGCCATTCATACAAAGTGAATGAGGATATTCTATGAACCTCAATAAAAGAAGGTGGGTTTTTCGATTCACTCTCTTTGTCGGCCGGGGACCGAGCAAAACAAGCGAAACGTGGGTGCAGAGCGATTTAACCATTCAAAGTCTTGAGAAGAGATGGTGTCAACTAGAACAAAGAATTTACCCCGTATATTATAGTTTGGTTTAGTTTGGTTTGGTTTGGTTTGGTTTTATGGCATATCAACCACTGTAGGTTATTTAATGCCGAATCCGATTTATATATATATGATTTTTAAATATGTCAACAAAGTTAAATGGTTCCAAATATTGCTATGTATTACTAACAATTTAATTTAACATCAATCATTTGTTTACACACAAGTTAAACAAGCAACTCAATTTAGCTTTGATCTCAATGCCTCGGACAAGAGAGAAAAAATATCTTGCGTCACAATTTATTTGGAGACAAAATCATTCAAAACTGTCTCAAAATAGATGCAACCTATTAAAATGATAAAGATTTATTACTGAGACAAGAAACTAAAAAAAAAATTAAATGTCCTGGAAACTGATATAATAACAATTTAAAAAAACATTGATTTTATGTCTCTAGCTCAAAGGATGCATTTTTTAAAGGACGTGTTCCAAATGAGCCCTATTGAGCTTGTCTCAGTAATAAATCATTATCATATTAATGGGTTGCATCCATTTTGAGACACCATGTACAATGTGTGATCAACTACAGAGTCTCGCAATGGGGTTTGACAGCTGTAGGGGTGGCACTTTTTCGTTTTGAGTCAACATGTGATCGGAATGAAATAGGCAGTAGGAAGATAAACTGAAAAAGAAAAAGAAAAAAAAACAGGGGGTTTTGGTGGGTATTATTATTATTATTATTATTATTGATTGGGGTTCATAAGAATGGCAGAAGCAGTCGAATGTATTTTGTTATCAACGTTTAGAAGCCCTTTAACGGAGCTTTAACATAAAAGATGAAGATAAAAATAGTTTTCTCATCTTTATATATTCATGAAACGACCACTGGAAGCCCACCGAGAGAGCCGGCCTGATCAAGTTAAAACATATCTAATAAACGGGGTAACTAGAATATAAATAGATGACTGTCAACTTTTTTCCTCGCTCAGTCAGAAATGACGATCACCGGTTTTTGAATCCTGTCTGGAATCAAGACCCTACCGTGTCACAGTAGGACGCACTTTACGAGAAAGTCTTTACGAAGTGACTCATAAGTTATTTTAGCATTTAAAAATATGGACAAATATAAATTACAAAAAAACTCTCCATATAGGAGGGGATTCTGAAGAGTTCTCCGCTCGACTAAGGAAGGAATAACTGATAACGGAAATGTTATTCCCGATATTAATTCTTCAACTTAACACACCTCACCATTTTTATCCTGTTCATGGTTGAGATAGCCGCGACTTTATCCCCTGATAAGAGTTAAGACTCTCGGAAAAGCGTGAATTTCAAATGCAAACTCTTCGATCTAAACCAGTTCAAAACCCTCTTCTACGACCACCAGGTGACCTTGTGCCAGATTCACACCGACATTTGATATCTCTCTCTCTCTCTCTCTCTCTCTCTCTCTCTCTCTCTCTCTCTCTCTCTCTCTCAATGTATGCTTTGGCTTGGAGAAGAGCAAGAAATCGTGAGAAAGACGTTAAGAATCTTTAATTACACTTTACTGTAACCAAAGATACTAAGACTTTATCATTTCTAATAAAACATTATACAATCAAAACGGGGTTTATTAAGTATTATCTGTTACCAAACTTTACATCATTTAAACTCTGCGACCAAAATATATGTATTTACCCAATTCCTCCGCCACGGACAGGATATGACTGGAAGTCAGTTTTTAATCGGAGTATGGCTGGTTTTTATTCAGAGTTTTCTCTCTTTATCTGGTTGCCTGACAAAGGGTAAAGAACTCAGTCTGCCTTACAATTTATCCATAACTAGGGGGAACAGATGGATTCATGCCTTTTCCAATGGTGTTGGTACTAGATGAAATGCAAACAGCCTCATTTGAACTCGGGTCGCCGATTCCATTCTACGAAGATAATCATGATGATGAATATAGAGTAGACCTAAAAACAATTACATTCTTACGCAAAATTCTGTTTAGAAAGTTGATTTTCAAACTAAAGTTGACTGTAAGTAATTGATATTCTTTTCTTCAAACATACTTCAGGGGTCTCAACAAATGAAAGAACGAAGACAAGAAGCGGTATTTAGTTTTTCAACAATAAGGTATGGGAGCGAATTATGCTACATATACACGCTCCTATATATATATATATATATATATATATATATATATATATATATACTTGTATATCTAAACAAAAGATTTTATATATATATATATATATATATATATATATATATATATATATATAATCTCTGGTAAAAAGATAGATGAGTAATTTTGGCCTAAAGGTGCCGGGAATTTGAGAGACAATGCAACCAGACATTTCTCTCTGGGCACCACGTATTGTATTTGGATACTGCTTAAAGATTTATTTTAAATGAAGATTTTAACCGACCTGGCTGTTCTCGTTTAAAAATCTCGCGGGAATGAGTCTTGGGATTTTATTGATGTCGGCAGGTAGGCATTTAATGATGATTTGCATAACCAGCTGTTGACCCTTTGGGTCGTCCTTGTATTTGTTGCTGTCTTTAAACTGATGTGTATGTGTTGAACATCGAAAGTTTCAGATTCTGGGTTATCGTGAATTTTACATTTAAACGTTGGTACTAACCTACTGGATCCCCTTTTGACTGTGAAATATTCCATAAAAAATCATAAAATTCTGGTATCAAAGATTTAGAAGAAAACTTTTTATTAAAAAGTTCCAAAGAGAGTAGTTATTTATAGGTGATAGCGTAAGAACCTCCGCGATATTCTGGCGTATAAATACAATTTACTGTGACTTGTTCTCTTGACTAGTAAGACAATAAGTGTAAAAGCTTTTTAGCGTTGTTTTTTTTAATCTTTATTTTGCATGGGTCCTAAGATAATCAAAAGAGAATTACTCGCCAAAATACACACTCATCTACCCTCTTCTTTATCAAAGATCGTGGCACGCCAGCGACAAAACATTTTTCCAAAAGATCTGGTGATGAGACAAAGGTTAGATACCAACCGGGAAAACATTGAAATTATAGTATGATTTATATTTAATGAACTCAGAAAAGGCTTTCAAAAATTGATCAAAAATTAGTAAAACATACCAAGGAAATATTCTAATCCTCACGACGTAACAATCATTTCCTTTGGCAATGACAAGCTCAGATAATATTCTTCATGATGGAGGATCCGTTTGAAAATTCCCGACCTGTGAAAATTTTCTCGATAATTCTTATTTTTTAGAATCATCGCTACTCAGATGTATATATACCCGAGCGGCCTAAATTACTATAGGGGAATCCCCATTTCAAAGGTTAAAAGTAAATTTTTATGATTTTGTTTTATCAAGCAGAGTGGTGCCCGTGGTGTAATTGTTATCGTCGTAGGAAATGAACACGGCGACACGAGTTCAAATCCTGGACGAAACTCATTGCATATCACATAGCACTTATCCAATTAAGATGAATCCAATTATTCTCCCTCCAGCTATGGGTAAATAGTAGGACAGACTAGGTTCTTCAGCCTTGGTTAGGCAACTAGTCTAGGAGAAGGAAAACTCTGAATTCAAACCTGTTAAACTCCGCTTAAAAATTGACCTTGTGTCATATCCTGCCCGAGCGGAGGGGTTGGTAAATAGGATCAAGCAGAGAGTATATATATATATCAGTGGCTTGTATTCCTAAGAAGCAAGGTACACATAGCTTATTATATTAAAATTATTCCGTATAACATTAAAATTATCTTTTTATTAAGTTTAACGCATCATACGGCACTTCGGGAACTTATTTTAACGAATACTTAAAACTTATAAGCAGACATTCGCCTTTAAAAAGCTGTACCGCTGGTGTGCAAAATTCAATTTACAGCAATCTCTTTCCACAATAAAATACGACTAGTCATGTTGAAATATGGAATTAATTTGGATAAAGGATACTGACAGCCAGTATTCAAAGCGTTCAGTTTCTGCATATTTGGTGAAAGAGTATATGAGCCAATACACATAACATTTTTCGGTATCTTTTTTTCCACTATATGTTTTTCTTCCCTTGTGTGATAACATTAACCGAAACAGTTTAATAATGCATCTGTTTTCCCCACAATTATGAGTACATAGTAGAGCAGACTGTAGGAAATACATCAAATCTCCAACCACAAAAGGGCCCAGTCGGCTGGGGCATTAGAATACACCGACTGCATCTCAGCAGAGGGGTAAGACGAGTGTATGACACAAAACAATCTGATGGTGAGGCTCCAGTAATGCTGGAGCTTTGGGAAATGCAGAGTACTTCTTCATTGCCATCGCTCCCAGGTCCATTCTAGCCCGGAATGGTAGTACCTGATAAGGTCCTATCTATGGGTGTACAAGAAAAAACTGTGTATTTATGCTTAACTGAATTGTTTGAAATAGAACTGTTTTGACATTTCACTGTTTGTAAACAAAAACTATACTTACACTAAACTGAATTGTTTGAAATTTAATTCAGCGTAAAAATAAACCGAAAAGGGTTGATACGCTGAAAACCAACCAATCAACCAACCAACCAACGAACTACAAGAGAGGGCAAATTTTCATTGGATCATTATATATATATATATATATATATATGTGTGTGTGTGTGTGTGTGTGTGTGTGTGTGTGTGTGTGTGTGTGTGTATTCACGGCTAATTTGAAACACCCCCAGATCATAGTTAACATATATCTCCCAAATGAAGAGCTAAGCGCTAAGTGCTCACCATAGCACAAATTATATAAAGATAAATTGAAAATTCTTGGATACCAGAAAATAATCTTCATTCAATGAATGAATCTGTGACGACACCAGTTCATTTTTCGTCTCTTATCACTCATAAAAGCGTTGATATGCATCCTCTCTTCTTTTTCTTTTTCTTTTTTTTATATTTTAAAACCGTTCTAAAATTTCTTTTTTTCTAAAACCTTTCTTGTGACCATGATCTTAGGTCGAAACTAGTTGAAAACAATAAAAAAATAAACCACACAAAAAAATATTCCAATATGTTTTATCACTTTTGGTCATCTTATATATATATATATATACAAAGACCCTTATGAAAATCGACAATGGGAATTTTCATCTACTACGAGGCAGGTTTTCTCACCATTTTTTTTTCATAATTACATTCGTTAACCTCAGAAAGTTAGGCAATTATGGTTTGTAAAATTATGTTGCCGAGTACATCCTCTGCAGAGAGAAAAGACCCTTCTATAAAGGGGTAAACAAGGTATGAAACTAAACTACATCGAGCGATGGGGCTCTGGTGAAGAACAACGGCAAAATAGGCCGCAGGATGTCCCTGAAAGTCCATATCATTAACGCTCATCTTGATAAATTTAATAAAAAGATAGGAGCATACTCACAGGAGCAAGCTGAGTTCTTCCTTCATGACACCAAGGACAACATATAACAAAAATATGAAGAGATACTAAATTTGGGTTGCTGATACGTGAAATAATTTACGTTACATTTGCAAATTCCGAAAAATTACTCATTTCTAAACTGTTTTCCTTTTTGGATAACTTAAGTATAAATCCGTATGGATTTTAATTCATTTGTAGTTTTATTCAGACTTAGTTTGAATGAAAATCTACAAATTGATGAGTTTTACGTAAAAAATGGAATAATTTCTAAACTTCATTATCCAACCCATAAAAGAAAAGTTTGAAGAGAATAATGGTTATTTTCTATTTCAAGTTAAGAAATAACATATGATATCCAGGAACAAAAGTTGTGTTACACAGTGAAATCATTTGTAAACAATTCTTGCTTTAAGTAGCTACTCCTAATACTAATAATTTCTATGCGCCGGCGCATGTGTGTATGTATGTGTCTATATATCTAGCTATAAACCTCTTACCCATTTCATATATATATATATGTTTGTGTGTGTGTGTGTGTCTGTGTGTGCACGCATTGTTGTTGTTATTGATGACACTTTGGCGATTTTGTTCGTTGTACTTTAATTTATGTTATTTTTCTGGTTACCATACTGGAGAACAGAAAAGCTATTTTCTTATACTTGGTTATTATACTGAATGGATTTTAAATCATAATAATATATACACAGGCAATTATTATTATTCTTCCTTGCGATTTTTTCACTTCGGCGTTAGCTGATGGTCTTTCACTCGAGTCTGAGTGACAACAAGTCTCCTCAAGTCTCCAGGACTCTTCTCAGTATTCTAGCCGATCTTAATTATGCTGTAATATGAATGGTCTTTGCTCGTCTTCCGATTTCTAACTCTTCCAGTCCCCTTACCAAGCCTTTAGGGATTTTTTCAAGCGCACCAATTACAATTGGCATCGCCGTCACCTTCATGTTCTATAGCTTTTGTTAGTTTCCTAGCAAGATCTAAGAATTTGTCTCTCTCATAGTTTTCTTTGATTTTCAATCTGTGGTCCGCCGAGGCTATAAAGTCCACTGTTCGATAGTTGTTTTTTTCTTTCTTTTTTTGGTATCAGTAGGTCTGGTCTTCAGATTATCTATTTTTATCTTGAAATCTCAGCGTATTTTATGCGCCTCATTCTCCCGTACAGATTCTTGTTTGTGCGTATATCATTTGGTGGTATGGTCAAATTTCAATTTCTTGCACAATTCCCTGGGAATCACCTTAACCACCTAGTCGTGTCTAGTGCTTAATCGTTTTGTCTTTATCACCACAAAATCTACACTTACTATTCTGTGGTGTCTCATCAATTTTGCTTTAAAATAGTTGGTCCTTATGGCATTGTTTTGTCTACTGTTAGAAGAGATTCAGTTTCTCTCTTAAAGTTTCACTTTCTTTCCCACATTCAAGTTTTCCCGTGAGATTTCGCCAGTTTATCGCTTGAAATTCAGTTGTTTTTCTAACCATTTCTGTTTCCTAATTATTGTTTTGGTTATCATTATTTTATTTGTGCGGTAATTAGTTTTTCTTTGCTTTTTTTATGCAATTTTCGAGTCTTCGTCTTGATGCATCCACTCTATCTTCAACACTGTCAAGTCTTCTTCCTCCTTCTTTTCTCGACACATGTATTCTTTCTATGTCATCTCTCCGATGTAAAGCCTGGTGCATTGTCATTAGCTTTCTTATTTTACAAAGTAGGAAGCCCAAGTGCTTATCTCTTCGATGAGATTCCTGCTATAGAGCTTGGCGTCGAGAAGTTTTCTCGTTCACCTGAAATACTCTTTTATCAATTTTTTCTTTCTTCTCCACTTGTTTGATGGTGTTCGCTCAAAATATTCCCTAGTAGTTGTAAGTTTACTTTTCTCTAAGCATTTTAATTCTTTGTTGATTTAACAGTTCCATTTCTTCCGTTATTTGTCTTTTCGCGCTTCTCATTATTTTCATGGTACATTTTTATATGCCAAATTCCATCCCAATGTCCTGAGTGTATATTCTTATGGTTTGCATTAGAGTCTCCAATTCTTTTTCATTTGTTGAAAACAGCTTAATTTCGCCCATGTATATTTATCATTTTACTCCATTGAGAGTTTTTCACACCAGCGTTAGCTGATGGTTTTCCACTGGAGTATGAGTGACAGCAAGTCTCCGCAGGTCTCCAGGACTCTTCTTTGTATTCTAGCTGATCTTAACAATGTCTGTAGATTGGATAGTCAACACTCGTTCATTTATTTTTAAGTCCTCCAGTCCCCGTACCAAACTTTTTCGCTTTCCTTCAGTTTTACCTTGTGATTAGCCGGAACAGCAAAGTCTACTATTCGGCAGGTTTTCTTCTTTTTTTTTTTCTTCTTTTTTTTTTTTTTTGTTAACTATCTCTTGGTTTGGTCGTCTGGCCAGGATTAGATGATCCGTTTGTAACTTAAAGTCTGAAAGAATTTTGTGATTCTCATTTTCTAGGACGGATTCTGGGTTGTGTATATACCATTTGTTCAGATTGTCAAATTTAAACTTCTTAGTTGATCACCTTACTCTCCCAGTTGTATATAGTCATTTACTCCTTTTGCACTAGGTATTCGCTTATTATGTGCTTAATCGTTTCGTCGCTGTCTCTAGATAATCTACATCTTCTATTTTGTTGCGTCTTGCCTATTTTTGCTGTGACATAGTCTTCATGGCGTTATTTTGTGCCGTTATCAGAAGAGATTCAGTTTCTCTCTTAAGGTTTCCCTTTAGCCCTGTTCACGTTTTCTCGTTCGATCGGTCCATACACTTGTTTTTCTTCCCATTATTGTTTACTGTATTTTTTTGTTTTGTTTTGTTTTTTGTTTGTTGTTGTTGTTGTTTTTTGGGGTTTTTTTTTAATTTTTTATTTTGTTTCGTTGATGCTTGTGCTGTCTGTATTGTTTCTGGTGGTTGTAATCAGTCTTCCCTCGCGCTTTCTTATGTAGTCTTCTATCGATGCATCGATGCTATCTTGAATGCTGGCGTATCCTCTTCCTCCTTCTTTTTTTAGACCCATACAATCTGTCTACGTCATCTCTGAGGTGTAAGGTCTTATGCATCATCATGGGTTTTATTTTTCTCTGGTCCGTTTATTCCCGTTCTTCTCTCGTCCACTTTAAAAATGGTCCAGAGTATCTTACGAGTGGGGACAGCCCAGGTATTTATCCTTTTGATGAGACTCTGTTTGGTATTCTTTTTTCATTTTTTCTTTCATCTCTGCATGTTTGATGGGCTTCCCAAGTATGTTTAAGTTTCCTTTTCTCCAAGCGTTCGGATTTTTTTCTTGAATAGATAATTCTATTTCTTCTGTCATTTGTCGTTTTTATGCGTGTTTTTCACTCAAGCAAACCGAGTGACCACAAGTCTCCTCAGTATTCGGGCTGATTTAACTGTTGTAGTTTGGATAGTCTCGGCTTCGTCGTCCGATTTCTTTGTCTTCTGATTTCGAACTCTTCCAGTCCCCTTACTAAGCATTTAGGGATTGTGCCAAGCGCACCAGTTACGATTGCTATCACCGTCACGTTCATATTCCATAGCCTTTTTAGTTCTCTGGCAAGGTTTAAGTATTTGTCTCTCGTATCGTTTTTTTTAGACTTTTTCTCTGTGATGTGCCAGGACTTCAAAGTCAATTATTTGGCAAGTTTTTTTTTTTTTCATTAATCATTACTAGGTCTGGTCTTCTGTCTGGGATTAGATGATCTGTTTTTATCTCAAAATCCCAGAGAATTTTGTTAGTCTTTTTTTTCCTGGACGGATTCTGATTTGTGCTGATACCATTTGTTCGGATGGTCAAATTTCAATTACTTGCACAATTCCCAGTGGATCACCTTCCCCACCCAGTCGTGTCTAATCGTTTATTCTTTTTGCGTTAGTTTGCTGTATTCGCTTATGTACTTAATCGTTTCGCGTCCCTTACTACATTTGCTACTCTGTTCCATTTTATCTATTTTCGCTTATTTTCATAGTTGGTTCTTATGGAGTTGTTTTGTGCTGTTATTATCGTTATTATCATAATTGTTGCACTAAAGCAATCTAATGGGATCAAATCTCAAATTTTCAAAACTATTTTTGATATTCTCGCTAATCTCAAAAATTCCGTACTGTCTCAATTATTACTTACGAGAGATGTCCGAAAAGTAGAGATTGGTATAAATCAACCGGAGTCTCCCGAGTATGACACTAAACTGCATATGATGGTGAGGTTCCAGTCCTGGAGCTTTGGTGAAAGTTGTGTACCTCTTTATTGCCTTTACTCCCAGGAGTAGTAGTACTTGTTAGGGTCCAATCTATATGTCAAATAGGATTGTTTAACCCTTTGATTGGGTGCAAAACATGACTGTTAAATTGAATTGTTAATGTCAGATAGCAGTATTTAAAACCATTTACCGGACAATTGGTCTAGTGAGTAGAGTGTTCACCTATGGTCCGGGAAACTGGGATTCCATCCTAGGTCGAGTTATACCAAAGACTCAAAAAATGGTACTTGAAGCCTCCTTGCTTAGCACTCAGCGTTATAATGTGAGGATCTAGGGTAAAGTGTAG
Source organism: Sepioteuthis lessoniana (assembly GCA_963585895.1). Classification (NCBI taxonomy): domain Eukaryota; kingdom Metazoa; phylum Mollusca; class Cephalopoda; order Myopsida; family Loliginidae; genus Sepioteuthis; species Sepioteuthis lessoniana. The sequence goes on from OY757909.1 coordinate 42,164,534, forward strand.
CAATCCTGGAAATGGAGTAGCGCCCTCCCCGACACCTTAGTGTAGTAGCTATTGAAAAGGTTACCCTCGACTAAGGTCGCCAACTGTGTGCAAACAAATGAACTCTGGCTTGTTTAAATGTTACAACCATCTATTCGTTTACAAATTATACATGTTAAATATATATGTATAAACAGGATTTAGTATTAAATAACCTGCAAGGCTTTGATATACCATCAAACCTAACCAAAGGTTATCGACCGGAATCAAAATAGTTTTAAAGCTCTAAAATACAAAGGAACAGTGTATACGCAGTTCTTTTTCTAGCAGCCAGAGCAGCCTACGTCTGTTAGGTCACTTCAAAGATGATTACCTCCAAACTGTGGATAAATATTGAAGAGGGCAGTGTAATTCCTGATAAAATTGTAGAAGTCAATCTTCCGAAGTCGATGGTCCATGAAATCGAGAAGAATCATTTCGTCGGGTCCCAAAGCTGTTTCAACGAGTAGGTTGATATGGTTGCAATGTTTTAGCTCATCTAGCGCAGAGTTTTGCCTTAAATTCTTCAGATAACCATCGGTTTTGACCTCTCAAACAACGTTTGTTCTGGAAGCAGTTTCACCTAGATGATGCTGTTGTTATAGTTTCCAGTCGCTTAACGCCATGTTCTACAAGACGGTAAATTATGCATTCAAGCATCAATGGGACAAACGAGTCACTTTCGATGGTGACAAAGTAGAAAGTAGCATAGTAATGCTGGTAACATGTACACAGTATTTTATTTTCAGAGTAATTAGCACGTTGGATTAGTAGATTTTCGTACCTTACTTTTTGGATATCCGTTGTATATATTCTGTTGTCACTGGTGCTCTGCAGAACGTACGCATTATGAGAAGTGCTCAATGTTCATCGAAGAGATTTTGTTTGACGTGTGTTTAAAAAATCAAAACGTCCTGACGAACATTGAATGCCCCCCACAGGGTCTGCAAAGTGTCAGAAAGCATATTTTATTTATTTATTGTGAGTTGGGGGGACTTTACGATATTTCCGACTGAAATTCTCCAGAATAATATAGGTTAAAATGGCCATTCGAAAGATGCTTCGCTAAATACACTAAGACATGTTTAAAACACATACGTGTTTACCACTGAAAGTCCTTACTCCCTTAAGCACATTCACATTCCTTTATATTTGTATCTGAATATGTCTTGGATTGCAATTTACACATGAGCCGATGGTATAAACTGGAATCTACCATAATTCAAAATTAACTTACGGCTCTGACATATGCCATCAGATACATACATTTCTAACATTACAACCTCCCCACTCACTCCCTATATATATATATATATATATAGAGAGAGAGAGAGAGAGAGAGAGAGAGAATTTAATAATTACTAACAATATTTAAAAAGTACTCGATGACTTCATGACGGAGCTAACTTATTAAAAAGCATTAAAAACGCTTACTTTAATGAGCACTAAGTGTTACTTCAAGTTTCGTAGAGTAGTTCTGACTTGTAGTAACACACAGCAGTCCTTGTATTTTTGATAATAATAAATGTCTTTGTGTGTGTGTGTGTGTGTGTGTGTGTGTGTGTGTGTGTGTGTGTGTGTGTGTGTGTGTGTGTGTGTGTGTGTGTGATAAAGGAATATACAGTTTGTATTTGTCGTAGTTTCCGTGGAAATAAATTAATGACAATATTTTCGGAGCGATCGTATGATAAGAAATGTCACATGAAATGTCAGATTTTGACAGGAACAGTAAACTACATTATATTAATCAAATATGCATTTAACAAACCCTCCATTAAGAGCAGAATGTGTCACTGTGACGGTAGAGCCATCCTCATCAAACACTGGAGTGATTCCACTTCCAATCCACCGACCGTTCCGTTAGTCGATTAAGTCATAGGATCACATCACTAATCCGCTATCAGCCCACGTTATGTTTTTAAGATCCAGGCAAACAATCGCTAATCGGAATCGCCGGTTGATGAGTCGACGGATGCGACCGCATCATTAGGTAAGCAAAAACAAAAACGACGCCAGTCCGAAAAAAAGTCTTACAAAAATGATACATATATCAACCCATCCCGTAGGTGGTAAGTTTTTGTCAGAGACGAGCTTACGAATTAACAGTTCGTCAATTCCTCGTATAAGTTTTAGGCTTTTCTATTCTCGCTGTTTCTAGTCTGGCGCAAGACAATCTTGAATTTGTAGTTCTTCACAAATGCTTTGCATTTTCACAGCATTGTATTATAGTCTGCTTTCTTCGCTTTCTATATTCAGGAGAGTCAAAAACTTTTAACATCGGAGAAACTGTTCACCGACTCACGTGCTGTTCTTTCCTTCTATCTATGTCTCTCTTTCTCTCTGTCTCTCTGAAATATCATATCATCTCGATTTCGCTTTGCTTCTTCATCTCTGCAAGTCAGGCACAAAGTAACCTCTAGGCATCACATTATTACAGTCTCTCGTCGCATCTTTATAAAGTTGTCTATCGGTAAGACTACATCACGTCGAAATAACTTGTAAATATGCTTTCTCTATCTATCTACTCAGGATAGTCTGACACAAGGTCCGATCCTTAAGCATCGTGAAATCTAGTAGCTGCCTTCCGCTCGTCTCCTGCTGGTCTTCCTCTGCGAGGGACAACCCCTGTCCTTTTATGTATATCTTCATCAGAGGTGGGGGTGAAGGGCAAAACCAAAAAATATCAATTTTCTCCTAATTTGGATTTCAATAATACATATATAAAAAATTCCATATTCGAATTTAGAAAATAGGTTATTCCAATTTTAGATTTTCGTCGCCTTTGATGAGTGACAGGTTCTGGCTTTGAATTTGTTCTTTTTTTACTTCAAACCGTCCGGAGCACAGCGATCTGTCAAAACAATTCACCTATCTTCTGATTGCTTTAGTTTAAACAATGACGATACATTTGCTTTTTTTTTATCTTCAAACAACTCACTTGGTCAAACTCCTTCTCATTGAAAATAACTCAATTTTTATCATTTCCTCTCAAAAATCTATTCTGCCATAACACAATTGTACGACTCTGTTCTTCCAAAATCTAAATTGGTTTCTATTTCCTCTGGCTAATAAAATTTTTCTGACTGGTCTTATAGGGTTACAACAGAAGATCAATGTTTCAGCGGAGTACAGCTAGTTTAAATTCATAGTTCTCCTTTTCCTCAACTGTTTTACCAAGGCTAAAGAACTCAGTTTGCCCTACTATTTACCCATAGCAATGGGTGGCGGAAAACAGTTGGGTATATGGCTTTCCAAAGGGTAGTAGCTTGAAGGGAAATACAATTAGACACGTCCAGGATTTAAACTAAGATCGCCAATTCCATTTCCTACGAGGTTATGCTTCCTAAATCTAAATGTGTGGATTATTCTTTTAATCGAAATATGCGTTTACGTTTATCAAAAAGAATCAATTTTTCATTTCAAGTCGTCGTGATGAAAATAACGCATAAAAAAAACTGGTTTTGATTTTCATATGAAATCAAATCGTCCAATGTTTTTCTTTCCTCTTGCAGCCAAATGACAGAAAACAGTCATAAGAGACATTCGTAAGTTTTCTCAAAGAGATTGTATTATTGTCCCCGAGATATTTTCCACAATCTTTCTTAATTGATCGTTGTTGAAGGTGTTCGTTGGTTTTTTCTCAACTCGATGTTCATTTTGAATATCTTCATCTCTGGGTGGGAATTTCCCAACATTCGAATCGTTGACTTATTTTGTCAGCAGTTTGTTCTCCAAAAACCAATTTAATACACAGCATATTTTGTCATAGGTGAAAGAATTCAACGGTAAAACAGACGGGCTGTTTGAAGATTTTTGCATGTATTTACGCAGCCCCTCCAACATAAGCAGGATTTGACACAAGTTTAATTTTTAGCTGAATACAGCTGGCCTGAATTAAGAATTTTCCTTCTTCTAGAGTGGTTGTCTTAGCAAGATTAATGAACCTAGTATGTCCTACGATTTATCTATAACTGAAGCGAAAACATATCTTTTTTGGTGACAGGGAGGGCAATGAAAGGGTGGACCTTTTCCTCCATCCACTGAACAGAACCAGTTTCGTTTTGGAGACCGGTCTGAGGAAATTCAAAATATAATATCGGAGAATAAACGTGAATAAGATAAACGTATCTGTTGCGCTTCCCTGTTATAGAGATCAAGTGACAACCATTTTTCTTGATACACTCAAGGACATGATAATTCTCCTTTCAGCTATGGATAAATAATAGAACTCTTTAGCCTTGGTACGGCAACCGGTCTTGAAGAAAGAAGACTGAATTCAAACAACTTTACTCCAAATAAAAATTGACCTTCTTACCTGTGCCGGAAGGATTCGTGAATTCATAGTTTTGTTTCTGTAATTCTTAACGTTCTTACTTTATAGATAAGAATATAAAAACAAAATATTCATAAATTCTGCTCAAATTCGATGAATAACTGTATTCAAAAGTATACAAACTTTTCAGCCATAAATTCCTGTCCCAGATTTTTCCTCATTGAATTGAATATTCGTAGAAAAGTTAATTCTGTTTTTAAAAAAAAAAAGCCTAATGAATATATTAACAGTGAACTATTACAGGCGAAAATAATGTCTCTTTTATTTTTATTTCTAAAAAATTGTCTCTATTTTATTCTTATCCAAAGTCTAAGTTGATAACACGAAAATTATGAAAGCCATCAAAAGAACAATCACTTTTTCAAAAAAAAAAGAATATAGATTACGAAAAAAAGCAATATTGAAAATAAATATTTTTAAAGAGAAATACGTTAATTTGCTGAAATCAAAAGGAAAAATTCGCTACCTTTTTAAATATTACAGACTCTACTCATAAATTTGTTGAATGTCGGAAAAGTGTTTTGACGATAGGTTTTTATGGAGGACGCTGACACGTTCAGAGAGATATCGCAGATATTGCAGCTTTATATATATATATATATATATATGTGTGTGTGTGTGTGTGTATGTGTGTGTGTGTGTGTGTGTGTGTGTGTGTGTGTGTGTGTGTGTGTGTGTGTGTGTGTGGTTAACTCGGATGCATGAATTGTCCCAAGTAAGAATATCACATACACATACACACATGCAATTGCTTGTACGCACTCACACACACATATACACACATATACACAAACGCGATGAAAACTAACAATATTGACAATTTTGCACAGGATCCTCGTATAGTTTCCTAACGTTTTCGTTGCATGTTTTTGTACCACAGAATTTGTACACAAAGATAAATCGTTTAATCTTTTAGCTGGCTTTGAAATCAAATAAGTAAAGAAATAGTTCACGAGTAATGGGACGCACGTGAGCCTTGGAAAATTTGATTTCTTTTTCGACAAAGTAGATGTCTTGGGAGGAGAGAATTTTGGAATTATCGTTAAATATATACTTTTGGTCTTGCCCAAATAGTTGCTGCATTTCTTTGCCACATTTAATACGGGTGATTAGCAATATTTTAATTACTTTAAGGTTAACTGCATATGTTGAAAATAGTTTCCCCTAATTTTAAATTAATTTGGATTCTCCGAAGGGATCAGTTGAAAATCAATTAAAAATATTATGGATATATTCTTTGGTAGTGTATTACTGTCAAATTGACATCCTGTTTGCGAGACCTTAAATACACCGATTGCGTGCCTTGAAGGATAAGACCCCCCCTCCCCAAAAAAACTGTTTCCTTGGTCTGACTGCTTCTGATGTTTAGGCTCAAGTTTTAGAGTTCTGGAGAGTCACCGCTTCGTTACCATAACTCCTAGGTCCGGAGCCATTGTACCTACTAAGATCTAATCAATGTGTCAAATAGATCTGTTTGAAAACTATCAGTATTTGAAACCATAAAATGTGTTCAAAAGTATCAAGAATTGTTAAGTTGTATTAAGGAAATCGACGATAGCTGCACGATCAAATGAAAGTAGCAGAAAAATTGAATATAATAATTGTATCGCGATACCCATTCTAAATTCAGGAGTCAAAACCGACATCATGTTTACTTATTAAAATAATGAAGTGATCTTTTGGTTTTTTTTTTGGGGGGGGTTGATTTGCTTGTGTTTTTCTTTTCGGGAGGATCTTTTTTCTTTTCCTTTAAAACTTTTGAATTAAAATGTCATGTATAAGGTTACAGTACGAGAGACTTGGCAAAAATAATATATTTGAATGTACAAAGGAATACATTGAAATACCCAATGTGACTGAATCAGCTGGAGTGAATACTAAAGGTTAGAACACAAGATCATTCACCGAAATATCATAATAGATTGCAAAACTGACGTGTTTTCTGCCAGGGCCACAAGTTGGTTTGCGAACCAATGCTGTGGAGCAAGCAATTCTTGGCTTACGAAAATGTCCCAACTCCGACTCAGATAAATTTACATTTAAAGTTTTCTCTAATTTAATGACTTTTTCAGTCTTATTAATTTTTTCTTTCAAGTAATTCCTGTTTAAATCGAATCAGTTTTTGAATATTTTTAAATGATACACTTTGAAGATTAACTGGAGCTCTGGAATAGGCAACTTTAGTAAATAAAGGAAATAAAAGACTATCACTGGATTTTTACAGCCAGTTTTAAGGGGGCGCTCTTAATGTTATGGTTCTCGTTGTTAGAAATGGACTTGAGGAACTAGGTTCAAATTCTGAATGTGGCTGTTTATGCTTCACTTTAAAAAAAACATGAAACTATTTCTTCTTCTTCTTCTTCTTCTTCTTCTATGAATAAATAATTCGACTGACTGGGCATTTAAACAAATTGTTCAGCAGACTAGGCATTTAATCGTGGTACGAAAACTGATTAATAGAAAGAAAACAATGAATTCTAAAGAGATTCATAAAAACATATATATTGTCATCCACAGACAGACTGCTTCGTTTTATCACAACTCGTCAGATAGGCGAGACACTACAAGCTGAGATTGAAACCCAGCTAACTTTACGTCAGCCTGATAACATAACCTCACAGCCAAAATATTACTAGTATATACATAATTTTTATTGCATACAAACCACGCTGCTTTATCTGAAAATCGTAGATTGAAAATAATTTCAATGTAAAATAGATTTATTGAATTTTAATCCTGAAATACTAAATCGAATTCACAAATCGAAATTTATAAACAAAGTTTATCTAAGATGAACGGAATTATTGAATTAAATACATTATTTAAATAGTTAAGTAAAATAAATGATAGATTGGCCGATAAATCTTCCCACAAATAAAAATTAATGAACAATCAATATTTTACGAATGAACAAGTGCTGTTAATTTTCGTAATATTTCCGTATTAATTTACATCATCCTCAGAACATTATTTTGATTTTCATCTTAGAATACTTCTCATCCGCTTGATTAGGAAGCACATATCGACTGATATTTAGTGGTGTGCCCGAAAACTGTACCCGATTTTTGTGCTTAAAGCTTTTATCAGGAAATGCCAAAGAAAAGGTGCAATTTTCTACTCATTCGACGTACGCATGGGGTTTTCCTCAATATAAAGACTCAGTGCCATATTCGACTGCTTTGTGGAGGTAGGTAATAAATATTGTCCTTTGAACACAATGTAATATAAGCGATATGGACAATTCATAAAAAATTCATTCAACAATAATTATGAATAAAATAAATATAACTAATTGCATAATGATCTACAGTATTGTCTATAAGAACATCTCTACAGCCAAAAGGTATATAGTAAAGTAAGTAAAGTTGGTGACTGTAGACGAGGGTGACCCAAAGGCTCCTTTTTCAATAGCTACTACACCAAGGTGTAAGGGAGGGTGCTACTCCTTACCTTGGATTGTTCCACTTTACCCTTGATCCGTACCTTATAATGCTGAGTGTTAAGCAAGGAGGCATCAAGTACCATTTTTTGAGTCTTTGGTATGACTCGACCGGAGATTGAACCCAGGTCTCCTGGACCATTGTCGAACGCTCTAACCATCATGCAAATATCCGGTAAAAAAACTTTGTAACCAAGAAAAGAAAATTAAGGTTGGTTTGAAAATATATATTAAACGATTAGAATGTTGCGTAGAAGTCTACTTATTTTTGCTCAGTTACATATTCATATTTTTAGTAACAAAGTTTTTAGGGTTTGGTAATAAATAATACCAAAAATTACCCGTATCTATTGGACGATGTTTCTCAGGAAATAATAAAATCATCGTATTTTTGTTTAGTAGAAAATTAACATATCGTAAAAAATTGTCATGGGTAAACTTAATTATGGGCTATGCTCTATATTTTGATAAATTTGTTAAAATGGAATGACGGATAACAAAGCCAATTACATATGTTGATTAAATGTTGATTACAACTACTGTATTTTCTGCTACATAAGACGTAGAAATTACAATGGTATCGGTGGGACTGGTGCCCACTGCAAAAATTTCAGCCATAGATGAGAACTAACAGGTACTACTACTCCAGGTCAGAATGGATCTAGGAGTAATGGTAAATAAACGTCGTCATTTAGCATAATTTGGCTCAAAACCAGAAGTACTGGGAACCCAGTAAGGATCGAAGTCACAAACAGTTTGCTAGTCTAGGTCAATAACCATTACACCAAGCTAGACATCCCTTTAAATAGTAAGTAGAACTTAGATTTAGCATCCAGCGAGGATTGCACTTACTACAAAGTATCAATTTTTAGGGAGATTTTAGGGGATTTTATTTCAACAAAATATTCATTCAATTATTCTCCCTCCAGCTTTGGGTAGATAGTTGGGCAGACTGTGCTCTTTAACCTTGGTATGGTATCCGGCCTAGGAGAAGGAAAACTTTGAATTCAAATCCGTTAAATTCCGATTAAAATTGACCTTGTTTCACTTCCTGCTCATGTGGTCAATATATATATATATATGGGATGGATGGTAGAATGAGATAAGCTCAGGGTCTGTGATAACACTTTTTCTCCAGAGTAAAATATCACTATCAGTCTGCTCCGGTTATAAGGAATAATAGCTTCTATTCTACCAAACAAGTAATATCTGAAATTTAAGTAAATATTAAAGCATTCGCAACAATAAAAATGTTAAAAGTATTGCAAGAAACAAAAGTTAGAAATTAATTTTAAAGAACTTTAAATTTGCTATCAACTAAAAAACAATTATGGGAACTTATGGTTATCGAATTTCTTTAATTGATAATAATTATTTGACAACTAGCGTATAGTGCCCCGATCATTGCTTTATAGTCGTTGTATCCTGCGTTGCTCAAGATAAAATGATAAATCAGGATAAAAAAAAACATTTTGTTAAACAGAAATTTATTCTATCAGAGTTTTAGATTTGATTCATAAGCATACTCGTTTTTGAGGAGACTATTTGAATAACACTGTGAAATCGCAGTTGCAACGAAAATTATCGCAAATGAAATTAAATTGTAAAAATTAAAACGGTCTAACTCATCAAGCTGTATTCATTTCGGCTACAATCCTTCATTCATACAAGTTTAAGTATGATGATTATGTTCTATAAAGTAATGATAATTGAGACATTTCATTTTATATATATATATATATATATATATATATATATATATATATATATATATATATATATATATATATTCTTTATGAGATAAAAGACCACCAGAAATTTGGCGTGGCCTCTTAAGTGTATAAACAGCCCTCGCCATGCTAATTTTTTAAATCTGTTTCCAGGGGGATAAGAATTAAATGAATTAATTTAATCTATGGGATATCCTTTACAAAACGTTCCGAGACAGCATTTGCTTTCTATTAGGCCTTCGAGATTCAAGACGCTCACAGGAACAGGAAAAGTGGGTCCATTTACCCCAATACCTTTGAGACATGTCAAGATTGGCTAATTAGCCTAGAAGATAAGAAGCAAGCAAAGAAAATTGTATATGAAATAAGAAAACTGGAGCCTGTTCAATACTTGGATGACCAATTTGGTAGAGCACATGCTTGTAGAGAATGTGAAGCCAGTGTGTCAGTCAAGCCAAGATTTAGTGAATTCTTAAACAAAACTCGTATGTCTCGCCTGGTCTAATGTTTCCCGAGTTTAGCAAGCAAAGTATTGTTAGTACGTTCCATTTTCATTGAATGCTTCATGCTTTATAAATATTTAATTGTACGAACGTCAAAACTTAGTAAATAATTGCATATGTTTTAATTCATTATATTAACTGACAATATACATCAACAAACTAAGTTAACGAAGAATTCATATAAAGAAAAGTAAACATAACAAAATAAAACTCCCAAATAAACCAAATAAATTAGATGTGGCGGGAAGTAAACAGAAAATATGGAAAAAAATTTTTAAAACACTTCCATGACATGCGCCGCTATCCCGAAACAAAGTTGGTCTAAAGTTTATTAAACAAGTCTTACAAATCATTTACTACAGATCTGTGAGTTCGACTCTCACTAGTTGTCCCATATTCAAGACCTTATTTTGAATATATGCTACAATTAGTATACACTGTGTAATCAATAAATTTCTCACAGGATGTCTTCTACTTGCGGCCTTGTGCCAAAAGTAAATGAAGCTCAGTAAATAATCATTTCAAAACAAAGTTTATCACCCTTCGATATATATTATAAAACACTCAAGACTGTATATGCAGTCTTTGTTCGCACTAAATGTCATCTCTCTCTCTCTCTCTCTCTCTCTCTCTCTCTCTCTCTCTCTCTCTGTCTGGGGGTGTCCTCATGGTGTAATGGTTAAAGCGATGGACTGCAGAATCGTAGTACGCGAGTTCGTACTCCAGTCGCGCTATTACGTTCACTTTCGGGCAAATACCCTTGGGAAAGGTATGAACCCCCTTATCCTCCCAGCTATGGGTTAAATAGTACCACTACTGTTCTTCTAGGAGAATGGCTTCGGCATTAAATAACCTAAAAAGAGTTGATATGCCATTAAACAAAGAAACCAACCAACCATCTCTCTCTCTCTCTCTCTCTCTCTCTCTCTCTCTCTCTCTCTCTCTCTTGACAGACAGATAGATAGAATCATCATGGTCTGTATGGAACCATAACCCAGTTAAAACCGGCACATCATAATGAGATTTTTTATTAGCGCAATTCACTTAAGAGGTTCGAGCTTAAAGAATAAAGCAAGCGCCTGTCCAATTAACAACTGAAGGAAAATTTTGTGGTGTCTGCAAACGTCATTAACTATAAAATGCTGATTATAATCCTTCATCGCTTTCTAAATAAAAGTATTAATATCATTATCATAGACAACATTCAGAAATGCACTGAAGAGGTGAGAAGACTTGCTGTCACCCAAACTTCAGGGAAAACCATTAGTTACTCGTGGCGTGAACAAGTAAAATAATAATAATAATAATAATAATAATAATAATAATAATAATAATAATAATAATAATGGCTAATTAGTAAATATAGACTTAGCGTAGATGAGTGAACACAAAAAGTTATCATTTACTATGCTTAGTTTAGCACAAGATCTGAAGTATGACGCATCCTGTGAGAATCGAACTCACTACGTAGTCGTAAATTATCACGGACTTTTGTTTCCTAACTATTAAATCATGGTGAGGTGAGAAACAGATGCAACAAGTTGGATCAAAGAATGTACAAAACTAGAAAGAAGGCAAAAACAGAAAGAATACAAGAATTAGCATAATTGATCGGGAAAAGTGATCGATTTAGAATAATGCAAATTAATGTTATATGCAAAAAGAAACTTTTCAAGAGACTGAAAAACATATTATTCACAGGGACCTTGAAATTCACACGAATCACTCAGTCCAGGACAGACCGCATCAAATTCTTGTAAGCAAGTATAAAAGTTGTCAGAGCTGCCTGTTCAGTTCTGCGATGAGTGACCACTTAGAAATGCTAAGTACTGTAAACAGCTTGAAGCTTGTGCACCAAAGCAAAGCTTAGTAAAAAAAAATTTGAAAAAGAAAAGTTTTCAGGTTATCAACAAAAAGTTGAAAATGAAAGTGAAAGTGAAAGTTACATTGTAGTGAAAACTATCAAGACGCTTACTAAAATCAGCCGGTATACTGAGGAGAGTGCAGAAGTATAGATGAGACTTGTTGTCACTTGGTTTCTAGTAAAACGCACCATTGGTGTAAAAACTCAGCGGGTAAAAATAAGAAGGAAAAGTTTATAAATTTTGAACCATCAATTTAAAAAAATTACTATAAATGATATGATAATGAATAATGAATAAATAGATAAATAAAAAAGGTAGGGAAAAATATTGACCACTGACCTGTCTATGGATTATGTTGTTTCTGTCTTGAGTCTTGTGTTGTCCCGGTTGACTTTAATTATTATCTGTTACACCGTTTTAGCAATAGCAGTAACGGTGACGGCGGTAGCAGCAGTAGTCACAGCAGCAGAAACAAGTATTTAGCCGGAAAGAAAGATACGGAGATTGTTTATATATACTTGCAGTGCCACCCGTACGCACAGAAACTGCAGCTTTTATAATTTCCACCTCTTGCCCACTCTTTCTTTCCTCATTTCAGTGATCCTCACTCCAGTGATCATTTCTTTAACACCTTCTCTCTTTCTTTCTCTTTATCTCTCTCTCTCTATCTTTCAATGTATCTCTCTTTCACTCACGCGTAATTTTCTGTCTCTGTTTCTATCTAGCAGGCTTGCTAGATATCACAGATATACACACTAAATCTCTCTCTCTCTCTCTCTCTCTCTCTCTCTCTCTCTCTCTCTCTCTCTCTCTCTCTCTCTCTCTCTCTCTCAATCTATTTATTTCTTTCTCTCTTATTCATACACATTTCTTTTGGTTTCTTTTCTTCATCTATCTATCCCGCACACACTCTCGTATTTCTCTATTTTTCTATTTCTCTTACTTATACATAAATATTTCACACGGTTTCTTTTTCTCCATCTATCAAGCTATCTCTCTCACACACACACTCACACTCACACACTCACACACACATCTATCTATCTATCTATCTATCTCGGTCTCTCTTTCTCTCTATCTCTCTATCTATCTATCTCTATCTATCTCTCTTACACACGCACACAGACACATACATATTTCTCTCGGTGTCTTTTCCTGTATTCTTTCTCTTTCAGGCTCATATATCAGTCTCTTTCTCTTCTACATGTCAAGATTCTTTTTGCCCAACCCTTAGAATTAGCTATCCTACCTTTAGTGATGTGTCACTCTCACAGACATGCCCACTCACAAACAGATCCTCTCTATCTTTCGTTCTCTTCCACTCTTCTCCTTTTCCTTCTCCTCCCTACCTCATCTCTCTCTCTCTCTCTCTCTCTCTCTCTCTCTCTCTCTCTCTCTTGCTCATTTTCTCGCTCTCATATCTGCATACACTCATTCTTTTTCTTCACACATGCGCATCATTGCGTTCACATGTATGTTCGAGCAAATTTATGGCGGGATTTCGTCGCTAGGAAATCAGGTTGACGATGCGTTGATTGGGCCCTAACTCGTTCAAACTCACAACAGGTTCACGTATTTCCCCCACACTGACGTGCTCACGTACACACAGGGTAAATACATCACTATACAATTCAAAACCGCTCCTATATATCAGCCAACAAATATAGAGACTATTTTGGCCGTATATATATATATATATATATATAAAGTTTGTTTTGCCTGCAGTTTTTTTCTTTTGTAGGTTTCGTCAAAACCCACAAATAAGGTTCTTTTAAACAATCTTTATTTGTCTTACTAGACTTGTTAAATTTGGTTAACTTCTAAATGATTGAACATGAAATTATAATAGTACTATTTATTTAGGATATGGGGTATATATGACTAAATTGATAATCAAGGATTCTTGAGTCTTTATTTTGTCCAAAACATTGTTTCAGACTTGTAATTTGTATAATATAGTGAAGTGATATACTTTGACGAGCAAACTTATTATTTATTTATTCATTTATTTATTTGTTTGTTTTTTGTTTTTTCTTTTTGTCAGGTTTTTCCTACATTTTTTTTCGTGTTACTAATAAATATGTTGCTTGATTTTCGGATTTTAAAGTTTTAAAAGCAATTAACAGAATAAAATGTATTGTCTGATATCTTATGTCGGTGTTAACGGAAAACTTTCCTGTTTTCAAAATTAATTTTGATTTTAAATACACCGTCGTATAAAAAGAAATATTGCAAACTTCAGTCTAAAATAAAGCTTTGTTAAATTTACTTTTTTATTTAGTTCTGTTTTGTTTCGTTTTGCTTTTTGTTCACACAACCACATTTGTCTATTCACGAAAAAGTATTCTTAATACGTATTAATCTATAAAAATTTGAAATCTAAATTTTCATCCGTGCGAAGCTGAAAAAGTCAACTAGAATATCTATCTATCTATATATATATATATATATATATATATATATATATATATATATATATATAGGGCATAAAATGTGATTAAAAATGGTGACGAAAAAATGCGTTCGTCAAAAATAATTTAGTTAATATACATAATAAAAAACACAGAAAGATTGTTGAATGGGAGCATTCTAATCACAATACTATTACAAAAGATATGTTTTTCTACTTATCTTCTGATTTAGTCAAATTAGTGCTAAAATGTTACCAGATTCCTTATTTAAATTAGTTGCATTTGATGAATAATTTTTAATTCATACTCATTTTATTCTTTTTAAAAACACTTCTTATCACAATCCTTCATAAATTACAAGCAGTTGTATAGTTATAAAAAAACTTTTTAGCAAATACGTTAGGCTTGGAAGTAAATTTCGAACATCTCATAGTTTGAAAATAACAGTAATTGAATTCCAAGTATTCCTTTTTTCGTTTCATTTTAGAATTGAATATAATTCAGAAGATACATCATCTCATATTAAGATTTCCCCGATGATTGTTTCATATAAAATAGGAACATTTAACGTTGACAAATAATTCAACTATAAATCAAATCATCCTTGTTTCTTTGATGGTTTTATATATATATATATATATATATATATGTGTGTGTGTGTGTGTGTGTGTGTGTGTGTGTGTGTGTGTGTGTGTGTGTGTGTGTGTGTGTGTGTGTGTTCTTGATATGACACTTAACTGCACCTATTGCTGGTGCACCAGTTCTGCAACGCTCGAGAGTGTAGAATATCCGTTTATTGCCATGACTCCCAGGTCCACTCTGACTCAGAGTAACACAAACTATTAGCATTAGAATTATTAGCATTAGATTGGAAAGCATAAAACCGTATAAGTATGGGAATATTATTAGAGTTATGTATGAATACTTGAAACTATATAACTTGATGCAAACAAATTATTATCATTAAGTAGAAATAGTTACTTTGAACCATGTAACTATGTGTAAATTATCTTTATCAAGAATAGTTAATTGAAGCTATAATTGTTTACAAATGGTTATGATGGTTTGGGTTAGGGTTGAAACCTGAATGAAATTAAAGTAAATGTTTAAGGTAATAAAAGGCCAATTCATTTCTGTAGTGAAATTGCTTTATGCATGTCATCCAAAATTAACGTTTTTTTTTTCTTTGTTTGTTTGTATTATAGCGCCTGTCATACAGACGTACATTTTTAATGGTCAAAATCGACATATTTTTGTTTACTGATCTAATAAAATAAAGAAAATTTTCAACATATTATGTACTTGGCAATACCCTCCCAGTTGTTTAATTGGAACATTTTTTTATTACAGTGTACCTTGTTTGAGCATATTTGGTTTTATTTCAAATTCTGGAAGTACATTATACGTACATGTGTGTCTAGAAATACTGTCAGCTAGTCGTTTACTAAGCCAGACGCGTAGGACACCCAATGAGAATCGATCTCATTAACAGTGGTCTGCTTGTCTAACTCACAAATCATTATACCACGCTAGATAACCAGTTGTTCATACTATGTTTAGGGATGTTTAGCTTTGACTAATTTCGTTCAAAAGGACTTTTTTTTATCAGCTGTCAAATCAAACCGCTTCCTTTAATTGTCAAAATTAACGCATTTTTATTTATTAAATTTAACTGTGAAGATGAAATAAATGAACAAAATTGTAAGTATATTAAACTTTTTATTTTAAGAAAAGTAAAAATGCAGATGCAAAAATAGATTTTTACAAATTTCTGAAGGTACAAAATTAAATTGATATTTTCAAGAAAAATGGAAAAAAAATCATTTATTCTAAATTCTAAAAACTTTTTCGGCTAACACTCATCAGAAGGGTAAAATATTGCAAAAGGTTAAAAGCCATTCATAGTATGTATTTACTTAATTCTTCTCTACGGACAGAACCTGACACAAGATCAATTTTAAGCGGAGTAAAGGTGGTTTGAATTCACAGTTTTCCTTCTGCTAAACTAGTTGCTGTACCAAAACTCAAGAAGCCAGTCTGTCCGACTAGATACCCATAGCTGAGGGAAGAATAGTTGGATTTATTCCTTTCACAAGGTCATTAGATTGTAGCGAAATGCAAACAACCACATCCAGGAATTGAACTCGTGTAATCAAGGCCATTTCCAATGACTTTAACTTTTATGCAAAGCGCACCAATGTCAAGGCTTCGAGACGCAGGAACTAGGAAAATGAAAGATCCAAAAGAGGTTTAAAGACAATATGGTTAAGAATTATTTGTTTTAATCAAAACGCCGAACGTTTAAAACCCAAAAAGAAAAAACACTCTTATTAAATCGGTATGACATACATTGAAAGACGTTTGCGTTGTTTTAGGTTTTTTTTTTTTTTGTGGGGTTTTTGTTTGTTTTTTATCATGTTTTTAAGGGGTCCATACAAGGTTTTTTTGCGTTTTAATCGTTTTTATTCAATCTTTTTCTGGATCTCTTGTTTTCGTTGTCTCTGTGTAGGTCTTGAAACCATATAGCTGTGTACAAATTATTAGTCTTTGAAAGGAATTCTTTGAACCATAAAACTGTATAAAGAATAGTCACTTGAAACTATGATAGTTTACAAACGATTATAATAAATTACCATATAATTGCTTGTCAAAAATACCTTTGGCATTAAAGTTGATATACTGTTAAACTAACTATCTTTTATTAAAAGTAACAGATCTTTTTTTTAAATAGCATAGGTCTCATTAAAAAATACTTTATTATTTAAGTACTGATTGATACTTACCCCCTTTCTCTCTCTTTCTCTCTCTCTCTCTCTCTCCTTCTTCTTCTTCTTCTTATTATTCTGTTTACTCGAGTTGAGTGATGTATCGTATTACTATAACAAGTTCTTATTCTAACTCTGCAGTTAGACAAGTTGCGTTAACGATAAATATATTTACATACATAGATACTATATATACATTATTACCTATAAATAAGTACACCCAAGAAAGTTTCTATAAAAATTTGATTTTCTTCCCTACCAGAATTTTATTTCTAGTGGAACAATGTATTATCAAAACTGGCATATTCAGGTATTATTTATTACCAAACTATATATCAAAAATTATGTAACCAAATGTAAAAATTATCACACATCTATAACTAATAATAAAATTGAATGCGTGTGTATATGTGTGTATGTGTGGGAATATGAAATAAGAGAAAACAAAATATTCAGGGGGGGTATTTTAATATATGATAATGTACCAACATTATCAGGAATTTTAATAAATATCAAGAACATCCACAAATGAAAATGACCATATCCATTTTTACTTACATGATACCAAAATAAAAAATAGAATAATCATAGGTTTTACCTAAGCACTTTGAATTTGTAGCCAAAAATTTTAAATGATGAAATTAATAATGTAGAAAATTCTTTGAATAACTTCATTCTCCCAAACCTTTTCTACAAAATGCTAAAATGAAAGATTTTAACATTCACAAACGAAAAAATACAAAAACAATTCTTAGAACGCAAACGATTTTTCTAATAATAATCTATAACACTGATATATCAATTTACCAACTTATTAAACCCCGCACATTATCGAAAAAATTTAAACAACCTCGGCATCCAAACTATTACAAACTATTCTAAAACAATTTAGAACATAATTAATGATAATAATGTACATCGGATAGACCTCTAAATCTATCGAAGATCTCAAAATAGGCGACGATCGGAATGCATCAATGAAATATATAGAAACCAAACACACTTTTAATTTTAAAGATTCCCAAATGTTTATTAATATATATAATTAACATCACAGAAATTTTTTTAATCTAGTATTATTTCTAATTACGATATTATCAAATAAAGACGAAGTTCTTCCTATTTAGCTCCTTCTTTAGTTAAATTGGTTCTAAATAGTTACAATATCCCTTAGTTTTTTTATTCATTAATAATAAATGATGCTTAATGCAGGTGTGACGTCAGTCAGGGTTTAAACGTTAAAAGAATGCTAAGAATTTTTCATTTTTTCGTTTCATTTTTTATTTGAAAATATTTTTCGGGAGAATCATTTATCATATGTCACATATGTTCTGAAGAAGTTTTATTTTTTTTTTAAAAACCCAAAGATATTTGCCCCATTTTCATTTATAAAAATACATCCTCGGAATGTTTTGTTTTTTCTTATTTACATACCATCCGATTTATTTCCATTTTTATCAAATATACATATATATATATATATATATATATATATATATATACATATATATGTATATATATATATAGGGAAGATTATAGAGAGATTAAGGAGATCCTTTTTTATACAGCCACATATTCATATTTTCCTACTCTCGAATGTATATATACACACATATGTGTGTGTAGTATACATTACGAGTTCTAAACAAGGACCTTTTTTCGGTCACGTCTCATCAGAGAAACGACGAGACTGGCAAGCAATAACGAGGAATCGACCAAGGTAGTTGATGATAAAGGAAAAATATGAAAAAACCCAAAATGGGAGAAAAAGAAAAAACATTTACTTGGAAGGATTGGTACAGTTCTTTTTAGTTTTTTCTTGGAATAAGTCAGGTTTGGTTGTAGTATAATCAGTAGGGTTGAACAAAAGAAGATTATAGAATTCCTTTTACTTGCTGAGAGTAGGTTGGTATATAGTGATATAGAGCGCCTCTCGTATAGATAATTGTTATTCACTACAAGAACTTTCAAGAATAGTAACATGCTAGGGTTATACGCATTCGCGCACGTGCATTAACCAATAGGTGTTGACTAATAGAAGAAGGTGCATTCTGATTGCACGAATCAGTTGAATGGCTTGAACCATTTAATCGAATGATAGGGAGCACGTTGCTTTATTTTGTTCTCCAATCTTTGGGTAGTGTAGCCAATATAGTAAACGTTGCATTTGCAATGAAATGTATATATTAAGAAACTTTTTTTTATGACGAAGGGACATATTTTATATAAAGAGAGAGAGATTTACTAAGTTTAACTTCGTTCAGCTCAAGGTTATAAACAGGTTTATGATAAAATTAGCTTAATACACTCGAACAAAAGTTTTGGTTACCTAATGAAAATTAGACTTCTGAATAGATAGATAGATAGATAGATGCTTCCAAAATTTTCATCGGGAAATTTCAAAATATTACCAGAGATTAAAAAAATTCTTAGAAACAGCTTAATGAATGAAGCAAGTTGCATTAACAGATATACTTGAGAGTATATAATGATAATACATTTATATAAGAAGAAAAACAAAAGAGAATGCAAAATAAAGAACCTGCTTAAGAGGTCTTGCGTTGATATTAACGCCTTTGCACAGATTTATAAAGGTTAATGCTGTTTTACAAAATAATCAAATCTTTTGTTTTCATTCCAAAGTTATCCTGTTACAAAAATGTTACTCTTTTCTATGCAAGGTTGGTCTGTTTAGTAATAAGGCTCAAAGTAAAAAAATATTCGTCAGCTTCATTACAAAATAACCATTTCTCCATAAGAATAGTTAGTTCCTTTGGGAAGCCACATACCAAGAAACTGTAGTGGATGTCTTCATCTTACACTGACTTCAATAGGTTCGTCAAAATCTGTTGCATGGTCTCGACAATTTTCAAACGAGGACAACTGAGCTGTTTTTTTTTTTTATTTTGGTGGAACAGGAAATAGGAACAAGACCTCAAATGAGGAAAGTACGAGATCAATGGTACACGTTGTTTTTTAAAAGGCGGGGTTATCATAATGGCTATAGATCCGAGTTTAAAACCTAGAAGAGGCTGTTTCACTTCGCGCTAATGCCCGTGAAAAAGGCGGGAATCTATCGGTTCCCTTTAGCTATGGTTATGGTTAAGTAGAGCTGACCGGAATATTTAGACTTGATACAGCAACCATCCTAGAAGAAAGACTCAGAATACAAGTCAACTGTACTCGGGTTAAAGTTTATTGTCATATCCTGCCAGTGGAGGATGGAGTGAATAAATACATACACGTTGTTTTTGTCGTTGTTTTTCTTTTTTTGAGTAAATTGATAAGGGAGGGCAATCCTGATTGAAAATTAGCTGATCAATGTCAATTCATCACTAATCGTTCTCATTATTGAATGTTGCTTAGATCTGATGAGATTGTTAACTTTGTCCCATTTTCTCAGTTTGATTTCAACTGTGTTAGTTTGTTAAATGTGTTCTGTTTAATTTTCCTGTAGTTTGACTCATAATTTGACCTTGTTTTTTCGTTTTTATGACCCGCCTAAACAAAACAAGATTACTGAATTGAGGATGGCTTTTGAGGGACGAATGTTTTCATATTGATTACCTCATTTTCAGACAGAATCACCGAGCTGAAAAAAATTTGCCCCATTGATTTCTGGACCAAATTCATACCTTAAGCTAAATGAAAGAAGGATGGCTTCAAAACACAGTGGTACTATTACATATAGCGCCAGTCTATCATTTTGATAGCTAGAAGTTATAAATAGCAAGAAGTTGATTTAGAGCAGCTGAAATTCCGATGGCTTTTTCAGTCAAGAGCGAAACCACGTAAAAACACGAATTCATCAAAGTTTACTTCATTTAAATCAATATTGAATATTCATGCAAGTTAAAAATACTGAGTTGAAAATGGTCAGACTTTTATCAACGTATTAGATCGACCGTGTTAGCTAGACAAAGAGAAACAAAATGTGATGAGGAGAGGGCAGACACAGACCTTGAATTATCTTTCACGTTTCTATTCTAGTTCTAACTGTACTTGTTCGCTGGTTTTGTCTTCACAATTTCACGTCTGGTGTGAGACTCCTTTTCGAAGCTCACCCCAAAATGGGGGCCCGCGACTTTCGGCTGTCTTTACATGGTTGTAGCTGGTCTTCAACTGACTGTCTTTACCTCGTCGTATCCGGCTGCCAACTAATTATTTTCCTTTTTTCTATCCTGCTCTCACAGCCCTAACGGTGTTTTCGTTTAAGTTCCTTCCAGCCAATCAGAATTTGTTGTCGATTTGCTACTGATATTTTTCTATTTTTAACTTGACGCCTGCTGATAGGATGATCTGGATTTCGGGAACCTACTTTTCTCCCTCTCATTCATTTCTTCTTTTTCATATGTTTCTTTCTTTTCCATCGTTTCGAAGTGGACCAGTAAATCTCGCTAAGAAACAACTCCTAATCAACCGGAGTCCCTAATTATTTTAGATTAAGATTGCAGTAAGGGAAAAAGACCACTGTCTCAAATACAAGATATTCACAAAAGGTTAAATTGTGCATTCATTTCCGATAACTTTTGGTTGCAGCTGCAAATAGAAGAGTTATATATACATATATATATATATATATATATATATATATATATATATATATATATATATATATATATATATAGTGTGTGTGTGTGTGTGTACTAGCGTGAGTCACAAGTTTTAATGTAATTCAACTTTTCCGGATACTTTTACCGAGGTTGTGAATGTGACGAACCACAATGGATTGTGAGATGCCAAGCTCGCCTGATACTCTTTCAGTGCTATTTGCCGGATCTGCCTCTATAGCTTGCAACACAGCATCAGGCGTTTCGGCCTAGCTGACCACTGCAATCCGAGCAAAATTTTTGTTGAAGCATCTTGATTTTGTACTGTGATCAATTGCATCTTCACCTTTCACACAACAAGTGTTTTTGGTTGCTTTCGTGGTTTCATTACCCACTTCGAACTCGTAGAGCATAAGTTCCCGAATTAGATTACGCTATACTTTCATCTATGCAACCATTCAAATTACACACGGAATGAAGCAATGCACAACGTGTCAGCGTACCAACTACCACAATACTACCAATCACAGTGGACACCTTTCACTGTGTGATATGCACGCCACAAACTAGTACGTATCAAAATATTGCAAAACACACATACACACACACATATACATATATATATATATATATATATATATATATATATATATATATATCGGAACATATAAAAGGATTATCCGTACTTTTAAGCAAAACCATTTATTTCAGATTTTATATTAGCCGATAAAAGTTTCGGGGTTATTTTCTACTTACCACTTAAGCTGCTCATCGAATTCGAAAAGTGGAAAGAAATGTAACAACATCTGATCATACTGCTTAAACTGGTCTTTAACAGTGGTGACTTGTCCCTTAAAATAAAGCTCGTAAGTGGACAACCATCAGCTATCGAATATGATGCTTTAAAATGCGGCTACCAGGCACTCAAAAACTTTCAAAAGTGCTCGGATTATCTTGTTCGTCATTGAATAAAAAATGCATAACCAGTGTCTGTGACTCCGTAGAAAAATAGTGTTTTCTTGCTGAACACTTGTCCTATTTTCTATTTTCAAGGGATACTACTTTAAGTTTTTTATCCCGATGCTTTTATGGTCTTATCATATTTTTCCTTTTCCATTGTTTTAATTGATTGTTCTTTTGTTGGAGCCATATTTCCTTTCAATTACGTTGGCCCAACTGCTTATTGAGGTCTGCAAGAACTTTCTTTTAACTGTAACCCGATTTGCATATTTAGGCTTCTGCGAGTAGTGGTTTTAGGAATGCAAATTAAAAGATTATTCCATAACTTTTTTTTTCAACATTGGGCTATTCCACAATATTTTCCTCTGCTTGGTTTGGAAAGAATATACCATCAATTTAAATAATTCAATCTAATTTGCTTAAGGTTTATTTTATGAAGCTAATATGTTTCCCTATTTAATAATTTTTTTCTAATGATTTATCTGTTATTAGTTTATTTATAGCTGAATAAAAATCCAAGTTGAACATTCTCAATGTGTACTAAGTCCACAATTTTTGCCACTGATAGTATCTCTTGTAATTTGTATGGAAATAAATAGGTTTTAATTTCAGAGCGTGCTTTGAATTATTCATAATTTGAGATATCATCTTGTTTCTTATGTTCTGGCATGTAAAGGAGACAAAGTATGGATTTTCAAAACACTCTTTTTCTAATAAAGCAAATCTCACCACTACGTAACCCAACGGATTTCAGGGAAGGTATGTATTATTTCTAAATTGATTGTTGTAAAAGTATGGAAAATGGATATTATTTACATAAAACTTCGCTTTTGTACAATGAAATTTAGAAATAAACCAATATTCCATGTAAAACAAACAAATTTATACATTTCGATTTACATAAGGAAATAAAACAATATATGAATAAAAATGTATATGTATTCATACTAAAGTTATACAAAAATGGATAAAAATATTTCGAATCGTGTAGCTTTTTGAGATTTCCAATTAAAATGTAAATCACTTTCCTGTATAAACTCTCAAATATAGTCTCCCTTCATATTTTCTTCATACTTCCATTGGTAGCAGCGTTCAAAGTTCAATGTATTTAGGGGGAATTACTAGTCTTCCTCCTCTGAGTATGGTCATATGTTCTCCTTAAATGAACATCAAGGATGTCGACTTTCAGGGAAATACTACAGATAATTTCGCCATCATTCTTCTCCTTGAAAATGGTAGTAAGTACTTCAATATTCTACAAAATTCTTGAAAATTCATCCAAGTTCTACAACGTTCTAGAATGTTCTTGAAAATCTTTATAAGTTCTAAAAAGTTACTCTGCACTGAATGTACAGTGAATGTTCTGGATATTGGGTTAATTTGAAATTTTCATTACTCAAGTTGCAGTTTGAAGAGAAAAAAAACTAATCTTTTCAATTTACTTTTGGCATAGATTATTGGGGAAAAAGTACAAATTTTGTTTCATAAGTGTTCATCAAGTGTTAGTCAGTTAGTAACTGTCTGTCATTAACGGCGTATGAGGGCTGGACAGTTCTGATGTGAAGCGCAAGACTGCTTAGACTAGAGATTTGTTTATGTGAAGACTTGTGTTGGTTCGGCCCAACTTTTTGGATGAGCTGATAACAGAAGAATGGTCCACCACTGCACAACAGATTCTTTGAATAGCACTTCTTAGATTTTAAAATTCAGAGTTTTTCTTCTCCGCTGTCAATCCACCAAAAGAATTCAACATGACCTAGAGCTGGGTGTACTCCATCCCTTGTAGTTGTGGTAAAGTATACTAAGGCGAAACATGACACCCACTAAAAATAAGGCTAGAAGAACATAGAGAAGCAGTAGTATGAGGTGAAATGGAAAAATCGGGTATGGCGGACCATATATGGAAGGAAAAGGGAAATCATCTACCCTTATGGGATGAAGTTAAAATAATTTATTGAGATGAACACTGGAGAATTAAACGCCTTAAAAAAATCAGCACATATGTTGGGCTACAGCGACCTGTTGAGTAGACCAAGTATAGAGATTAATACAAAATGGGAACCAATAATCAAAAAGGTTAGATAAAAAAAATCGGATTTTGAGCTCAGGTAAAAAATCATACCTAGTAGCAGTAAGCATAGTGATGTAAGAAGATTAAGTTTATAAGTTCAAATATTCACTCTAAGTTGTCCAGCAGGGCACATAGCGTAACGGTTATAGGAGTTGGTTCCCTAAGCTTCTAAAGAGACAATGTTCTGGAGGTTGCAGGTTTGGTCCTGACTTCATGCGAGTAACGATACAAGTTACGGTTTACGGAATCAGAACAAGTGACCCCCGTGGATTATATAAAGGACGTGTTTCGAAGTTCTGTGAAGGCTCCCGAGTTTGACAAACACTTGAAGAAGGCTGGTAGACATATCGGCCGAAACGTTGTGAATATAAAGATGAAGACAATAGCCCGAAATCCCTGAAGGATAAAAATCATCAAGCTTCGTCTTAGACATCTGATATGCAATACAATTCTTAATATAAATGATTTGCAACAGTTATATTGTTTTAAGACAAGTTCTATTTTAGACTAATTGGCTAACCATTATATATCTTCAGTTAATTATTTCTATCGAATATTAATACTTTACAAGCTTTTATATGGCTTTGAATAATTATGCCGAATAAATAAATAAAAAATTCAATTTGTACACAACTATATGATTTCAAGTATTAATTTAATATTAAAAATTTGTAATCAATTAAATGTAGTCACAAGTAAACACATTATAATATATATGTTTAAAGAGCCAATTCGTTGATTTTGTTCAAAATTATTCTAAAAAAATAATCTCAAACAGTTCTATTTTACCCATAGATGATACTGTTAGAGTATCATCTACTGATCAAATAGAATTGAATGGACCTGGCAACGAAGGGGTGAATCAAAATCAACAAATAATATAAAATAACATCTACAAAAATTTTTTCTTCTTTTCTTTTATTCATTTCATATATCTTTTGCCTTCAAACGAGATCAGCTGCTGCAAAATTTACACTTGAACTGTTTTTCAGATTGCAATCGATGAAAAAAAAATCGAGATATATATATATATATATATATATATATATATATATATATATATATATATATATATATATAAAGTCGCAATAATTATGCCTAATACAAACTTGTATATCGTGTTCACTTTCCTGTCACAGTTTTAGAGTGTTAGCGCGTAGGATATCTTAACTGCGTTCCCTTATGAAATCCCTTTCGTAATATTTCAACATTTGCTATGTAAAATGTCCATGTCACGTTCCATCTTCGGTTGGGATTTTCTTCTTGACAACTGCTATTCTGGATCACATGTAAAAGCAATCAAATTGATTCTAGAATTTTCTATAAAGAATAGCCGTCAGCAATTGAACGTGCGATCCTCTGGTTGTACATCGATCATGTTCACTACCATGGCCTCTACTAAAAGATCCCGCAAGCAATGTGAATTTCACTTTCGTCGTATTGGCTGAGGGAACGTGCTTTCAAAGCCTAATGATAAAACCTACTTGATCCCTTAATAGTTGATTGTTGTTCTATGAGAACGTCCACCGAACGAAAGCGGAAAATTACCATCTGAAATGTAAAAATTACTTTTGAGATACGAAAACAAACCGATTATTCTTCTCGAAGAATAAAACTCTTTTCATCATTTACGAGAGGGGCTTTGAATGTAATATCAACTGTTCATTTACACCGAAACTACAACAGATAATGAGGAAAAAAGGACCTTTATACAGGGAAACTTTCCAAATAACACATGCACACACACACACACACACACATACACACACACACACACACACATATATATATATATATATATATATATATATATATATATATATATATATATATATATATGCTTGTTAATATGAATATTTCTAGCTTTAAACTAAAGATTCAAACGTTTTCACCTGATCGCGCGAAAAAATGTTATCATTCACACCATTTTTTAGCAAAGAAAAAATCTGGTGAATATGGTGAATGAGGTAGATAAGAATAGCCTAAATCTAATATTTTTCCAGTGTGATTCTTATTTAATGTTGCTTTGATTTGTCTTGGAGAAACTCAACATTTCTCTTGTTGATGAGTGCTGAGTGCGGTTTAAAAACTCAAAATGAATAATACCGCGGTGATCCTACCATACAAACAGCATAACTTTTCTTCCAAGAAGCTCTGCCTTTGATTTACACGGATATCTATCATCATTGGATAGTGTTTTTTCCATATAAAATTTTGTTAACATAATTAACTTAAAAATTTCAATCTTTGTAAAATTAGTGTAAAACGAAATCTAATAACGAGATAGAAAGATAGATATGTGCATACTGAGATAGATAGGATTTAATTTAGTTTCTCAACTTGATGGCATGTCCACCTTGGTGGGTTTTTTAAATGACGAAGCTGGGAGGATAAGGGGGTTGATACCTTTCCCAAAGGTTTTTGTCCAAAAGCGAACATAATAGCATGGCAGGAGTTCGAACTCACTTACTTCAAAGCCGCAGTTCAGCACTTTACGCCACGAGGACTGATAGATAGATAGATAGATAGATAGATAGATAGATAGATAGATAGATAGATAGATTACTTGATGCAATATTTGGCATGATGTGGATCCTTAATCATTAAAAAATATATAGATAGCGAGACTTATCAAATTATCTATATTTTTGAGTAGTGCTCTGCTTGATGACAAAAAAGTTATACATCTTGCAGTCAACTGTTATTAATGTTCGAGGTCTGCTAAACCTTCCCTTTGTGTTTATTGATTCAACACAGTTGTCTTGCCAGCTAAATAATCACACATTCGCTGGCATGCAAGAACGACATGGATTTATATTTCTATGTGTGTGTTTTAAATAAAATGTTGGGTTCTAATGAAATACTAGATTACCTGAGAAGCAGTTATGTTCCCATTATAACAGCTGCCTGCCTTTGATTATACAAATGTTTCTATTTAGCGGTCCATTTCCGTTATATCAAAATACCGTGAAAGATCCAATTAAATCCTCATTTTGTTGCAAATTCGACTGAAAATAGATTTATCCTCAAAGTTATAGCATTTTAAGTTCAAAGTTCTATAATATGTTGTTTTTGCTGTGCATACTTACAAACAGAAGACTTTTAGCAATAGATAGATAGAGAGATAGATAGATAGATTTTAAATAACATTCAATGCTTATGCAGAAACCACAAAAATTCTCTTTCAGTTGCAAATTGAATATCAAATGACTTTATTTTTTTTATGATAGAGTTTTTACGTGTATTGCATGAATAAAATCTCTCTCTCTCTCTCTCTCTCTCTCTCTCTCTCTCTCTCTCTCTCTCTCTCTCTCTCTCTCTCTCTCTCTGATCAGAGTACGTATGATCTAAAAATAACATTTTCAGTGTAATGCATCCATGAAATTTCATAGCAGTTTAATATAGTTCAAGTATAAAGCACCAGATGAGAATCAAAACTCTACCAAGCAGTAATTTGGTTTGAAAATCTAGTCAACTAACCACCACAACACATTGAGGTACCCTACTACAATGGCCAATCGCACTTCAAAAGTTACAATGTAAAAATTCTTTCCAATTTTTTTCTAAAATAAAGATATAGATTTTAATATTAAGAAAAGTGACGCTTTTACCAATTCAGCGAAGTAAATGTTGTGATATTACGAACAAATAATCAAACCATGTTCTGGTCGCCATGTTTTTAAATTCAAAGATACCCTTTTCCTAGATTGGTTATCACCAATGCTTTGCATAGCGTGGTATTATGAGTGCACTCAAGTCAAGACAGTTCATCGATATCAACAATAACACCCCGATGATGAAGAAATAATTAACTCATGCTTCAGTCACCTAAACATATCAAAATTGGAATAATATGCAAAAGGTAGATTATGATAATCACCGTCATATCCATCATCATCAATATGATTTGTTCGTACTCGCGAGATCATGAATGGGTATATGACAGGGCCACGTTATCAATTTTTCTTTAGATTGTAGGGATCAAATCATTAAAATTATTTCATTTATTTTAAGCTGATGATTTTTAGTTGGGGATTTTTTCAAAAGCTTGTTCAATATATCTTAGAAGAAAGTCAACCGGAAAGTTGGATAAGATTCAAAATCAGAGATTTAAAACCGACTGAAAGGAAGGCAGATTGAAAGAAATAAGAGGAATGACAAACGGAAAGGATGACAGAATTGACTAGACCGAATACAGAGACAAAGAAAAGCAATTGATGTGAAGATATACAGAAAGGATGACAGAATTGACTAGACCGAATACAGAGACAAAGAAAAGCAATTGATGTGAAGATATACAGAAAGGATGACAGAATTGACTAGACCGAATACAGAGACAAAGAAAAGCAATTGATGTGAAGATATACAGAAAGGATGACAGAATTGACTAGACCGAATACAGAGACAAAGAAAAGCAATTGATGTGAAGATATACAGAAAGGATGACAGAATTGACTAGACCGAATACAGAGACAAAGAAAAGCAATTGATATGAAGATATACAGAAAGGATGAACAAACGAAAGGAAAGATACACAAAATGAAAGAAACTATGAACGATGACAAAGAATTAGTGATTAAAGGGGAAAAAACTTAAGGAAAAATGGTTGTGAATTAAGGAAAATGTAAATTAGAAAATTTTGAATAAAAAATATTTTAGGTTAACATAATATTGGTCGTAGAATTTAGTCTAGTGCAAATGCTTCAGATTGCTAACGGTACTAATAATTCTTAAGTGGTTACCTACCTAAGTGTTGACCAGGAAGATTACAACTCAACTTCGATAATTTAGCGAAAACTAATGCTTTAAAAATGACTTCTTATTTACTAAGATTTCTTTAATCAAGCAAACAGCTCTCAGGTTGTCTACAGTACCTGCCTAACTTCGGTGATCTGACGGGACCCGATTTTTTCAGTGTGACTTGACTGATATTAACCAGAAAAATCTTATTGCAACAAGTCTATGTTTTTTAATAAACTGAAACTTTCAACTATTTTTTTTTTAATTACGAAACCAAAACGATAGTAATACTCTTCAAGAAAATTTAATGTTCATTTTTGTAATTGCTTAGTCTACATCACTGGTCTTTGATTACTTACAGAACTTTTCATTACCAAGTTAATCCATTTAAATATTGAACAAGCTTACTGCTGCTTAACTACGATCATCTGAAGAGAACTGGTGCTTTCAATTTGACTTGACCTTAAGTCAATTTAATGTTCCTTCCTCCCACATCAAATGCACAATTTCTCCTTCAAAGGGTCACTGAACAGGTCACCGGTGTTGAATATATTTTCATGTAATGATATAATGACGTTGTTTATAAGGCATAATTATTAGCTAGTTAAAATCAATTGAAAATATTGACATGGTTCACTGAAAACTAATTAATTTTGTATAAAGTCATTGTTTTTAAATAGAATAATGTACACAATTTTGAAGCCTCGTTAGACGGGTATTCGATAGCAATGATTTTTTTCTTGTTTCTGATTTGATTAATATTAACTGCATTTATACAAACAAATTTTGGCCTGTTTAACTTTCTTTTATTTCGTAGAACTGCAAAGATTTCAATGAACAAACTTTTTCTTTAAGTTTGCTTTATGGTTGACGGTGCTTTTTGGTAGGAGTAGTAGTAGTAGTAGTCGTAGTAGTTGTAGTAGTTATTTAGCTCGGTTTGGTCATAGTACAAGGCCAGAAATTTGAGGTACCAGAGAAAATCGAATCCATTTGTTTTGGTCTCCTACACTAGCATTACACCCAGAAAGATTCCCAAAAAAGAAAAAAATATATAACTAAGATTCGGCATAAGGCCATGAATATTGAGCGAGATTCAAAATTAGTATTCAGTAGTATTTGTTCATTAGTCTTTACTCGAAAGAAAAGGCAAAGGAGAGAATGACAAACCTGTAACCACAAAATGCACTCAGATAGGTCTCAAAAAGAGGTGCTGTGGTTTTGCTCAGCCGATAGAGAAAAAGAGTCATCTTTTTATTGATAAGCCTCCCAATAGATGAGAAGGTTACACCTTATCTCCAAGTTGCACGATTTTACTATTCTGAGTATTTGTCCCAATTGACTTTTTCGAATCAAGCTAAAACTCTCAAATCCAACGGGAAAACTCCCCCGGTCCGGACTCCAGTAGAATTGACTATCGAACTCGATAGCTCTTTCTCAATTCGGGGTGTGGACGTGCATGGCCGTTCTAAATTAGTGAAGCGAACGAACGAGATTCTGACCAGCTAACTACTGCGCCGATTTGTGTACTCTTTTCTTTTGTTTATTTTTTTTTTGTTTTTTGTTTTTTGCTCCAGCGGGCTCGAACCGTGCGTGTTCTTCGTCGTTGTTTCGGTCGTGCGTTTGTGTTCGTCTTTTGCCCGTGCGTTGAGTATGAGACTAAGAAAACAGGTCGTTTCAAATTCTCGCTTCCTTTTTTCCGACATTAGCTTTTCATGTGTGGCGTTGTCAACAACGTGTGGCCGGGCGTACAGTTTTCACCAGGTCTGGGTCCAGGTCTTCTTAGAGAGACAGGTGACAGAAAAGCCACCCAAGTCGGAGTCACCTCCCTGATAGAGATGGGAGTCTGTAACCAACCCCGTGAACGAAGAATTCTCGGTAGGCGCGAGTCAACAGAGCACGTTGATCTCGTTCCTACCCTTTGTACAAAGCGCCTATCGCTACTACTGATCAGACGGTCCAGTGATGTCTTTGGATCTGGCTGAAGATGCCACTGGGTTACCTGGCGGGTCAAGGGAGAAAATTCGCCTTCATCTTCCGCCGCTTGTGTCACCTAGGCGTTTGACGACTGGAGAAGACGGCCGGACTCGATCGTTTAAAGTAAATTGCCAAGAGACAATCAAGGAATGCCCATACGTTTCCTACAGTTTTCTTAGGTCTGCTTCAGTTGGGCTGTCACCTGGGCATCACGCTTCCACAAATATTCGACACATCCACCATCCTGAGAGCTGAGGGTAGTGGTGGCCATGACGTAGCACTAAATTTTGTCTAAGGAATAAGGTCAGGAATATAAGCAAACCCCTGGGTATGGAACTCACAAATAATTGTCTTCTAACCTGTTTGCCAACCGTTACACCACCACTTTAAAATGGCTCTGAGCTTATGAATTTACCCAACCAGAGACAGGATGTGACACAAGGTCGATTTTAGCTGCTGGTTAAATTCAGAGTTTTCATTCTCCTGGACTGGTTGCCTAACCAAGACGAAAGGATCACTCTGTCGTATTATTTATTCATAGTTGGTAAGGATAACAGATGAATTCATTTTTCCCTTATAAGAGCCAAGTGTAATGCAAATAGCATCGTCCAACATTTTAATTACGGTCACTGATTCCATTTCCAACGTTGGTAATCATTAGAAGAAGCGCGCCTCATTTACCCAAACCTTCTGCTACGGACCATTGAAAATCAACTCACTACTAATGGTCTGCTCAATTAGCTCGTCAATTATTACACCACACAAGGAGAATCAAAAAGGACCTATATAATACTAAAATGTTTTGACCTTGAAAAAAATCTTCCACCGTCCAACAAAATGCCTTGTGCTATCTAAAAACCTGCGTCCAGGATAGAACGTGACTTTTATAAACCTATGTTAACTTATTCAATGTTTGTGTCACGTTTTCTAGAGTTTTTGCCCCGAATTTGATCTTGTGCTCCTTTTTTGTGATACACTTAACTAAAGACACAAGCTTACTTAGATGAACTTGATTTCTGAGTAGCAAATAGGAACTGAATGTTTTTACACGTATTCAAATTAAACATTGATTAGCTGATTTTCAATCAATGTTGTCAGGCTGAAAAAAAATCAATTTTATTACTTTTAAAACTGATGCTTGTAATGACATCTCTTCCTGAATGAGTAGAAATTTTGAAAAGATTTCATAAAAATATCTAGCAATTTTTCTTTAAAATTTAACATATTTGAAAAATAAGAATTTCTAAATTTGTCTTTTTTTTTGGGGGGGTCTATTTGTTTTTTAGGAAGTATTACATTTTATACTCTTCGTTATCTGTTTTCCTATGCATATGCTTTACAATATGCATATTTTTAGATAATCGTTGGAACTTCAAAGGTACAGATTCTAAACTCCGTTCCAACATAGAAACACCAAGAAGAAGCGCACTGAGTTAAGTTTAAAAAATATCGGAACTGGATGTATATTTATCACGACAAAGAATTGAACAATGAATGATAAGTTTTGTTTGAAATGATATCAGGACTTTTAGTCTAGTTTGTCTTTGATGAATCGAAGCAGCTTTAAACGGCACTTTTTATATGGTGCAAAGATTTACCCTCCTATTTCAATTAATATCCAGCAAGTCTTCAAATTATGCATGAGATGAATCTTCAGTTTAAGAACCAAGA
Source organism: Sepioteuthis lessoniana (assembly GCA_963585895.1). Classification (NCBI taxonomy): domain Eukaryota; kingdom Metazoa; phylum Mollusca; class Cephalopoda; order Myopsida; family Loliginidae; genus Sepioteuthis; species Sepioteuthis lessoniana. The sequence goes on from OY757909.1 coordinate 42,197,564, forward strand.
AAAAATTCACAGAAAAGGAGTTCTAGTGACTAGACTGCTGCGGTTAGCCAAATTATTGACACTGACTCCATTTTTTTAAATTGTCACTGACTCAAAAAGGTATCGATAATAATAATTTGATTTTTAAGAAATTTAAGATTTAAAAATTTAAGTCTAGGTGTATGCACTGCTCAATACCTCATATAATAAAATGACTCATTGATGTCTTGTCTGCAGATAACGAGACGAAATATATCTCGTTATCTGCAGACTAGACATCAATGCGTCACATTTTATTATATGAGTTATTCAGCAGTGCAAACACCTAGACTTAAATTTTTAGATCTTAAATTTCTTAAAAATCAAATTATTAATATCGATACCTTTTTGTCATATAGGTTGGATTTTCCTGAGAAAGACAAATTTTTGCAAAAGATGGGATAAGGAATATTGAGTTAAAACTATTTTGTTTTTTTATTTGTTTTGTTTTGTTTGTTGTCTTTTGTTTAAAACTCTTTTTGTTTAGGATTTATGTCATGTTCATATTGAATCTTGCTAAAACATGTAAATGAATCATTAAAACATTTTGTTTCTTATCTTTTTTCCAAACAACTCTGGGTAACTGCTAGTATCATTAAGTATTAATAAACCAAAAATTCTATCATATCAGAATTGCTACAACAGTTCGCTCGTAAGCAAAAAAAAAACCGTCAAAACTAAAAACTATTTCTCAGAAACTATGATTAAATTTTTTATAAGACTAAAAGAAGTAAAAATGCGTTCAAAATATTTTTTCGAGCAAACCAATATAAGAAGGTAATTTCGAAAATCTCTTCAACCATGTCCGAGTGGCCAACTACATTATTGTCATAGCAAAAGGGTTTTTTTTACTTATGTTTTTGTTTTGTTTTGTTTTGGTGGGTATTTTGTACCCTTCAGCCACTTCGTAGATAAATAAAAAATAAAAGTTTATGCCCATTCGTCTTTGGCGACCCGGTTTGAATCCAATCCCGTATATTTTCCTCAATTTGTTTTTGTTTTTGTTTTTTGTTTTTTGGGGGAGTCTTTGGGGGGGGGTCTTTGGGGGGGTCTTTAATTCTTTCTCCGTCCAGTTAAGCCCGAATATACATATAGAGATCAAGTTAAAAAGGAAGGATAAGGCAAATGAAGGAAACTAAGACAAAGAAAGCATTCGATTGAAAATAAAAAAGAAGAAAGGAAAGAAAAAAGAAATGAATAGGAAGGATCAAACAATCAACAAAAGGAAAAAAGAAAAAGTTAAAATTAACCATCTAGAAAAAAAATGAACGAAAACAAAAGGAAAAATTGAAAGAAACGAACAAAAGAAAAAAAAGAAATAAACAAACAAATAAACTATTGAAAGAAAAAATTCAGTCGAGAAGGAAAGAATTGAAATAAATTAGCTCACTATGAAAAAAAAATGAAAGAAAGAAGAAAAAGAATTAAACAACTTTCCGGACAAAAGAAAGAAAGAAAGAAACAAATAAATAAACAAACAAACAAACAAACAAACAACTGGAGCAAACAAAAGAAATAATAAAAAAGTGAAAGAAAGAAAGAAAGAAAGAAAGAAAGAAAGAAAGCTTTCAATTGAAAACAAGGATGCGGAAAAGGAATGAAAACAAACGAATGAGCCAACAATTAAATGAAACAAAGAAAGAAGAAAGAATTCAGTTAAAATGAAAGAAAAAAAGAAAAAAAGAATTGAAAGAAACAAACCAGCCAACAAAGAAAGAAAGAAAGAAAGAAAGAAAGAAAGAAAGAAAGAAAGAAAGAAAGGTATTATTACTGATAAGCTTCTGGTTCAACCTTAAAGAAAACAAATAAACATCTGCTCATATTAAGTGGGTACATGAGAAAGCTATCAAAACCCTTTTTAACAGAGAAATGATGTGTTACAGCACACCTGATTGAAAAATCTGCTGATTATGCATGTAAACATTCTAAAAGCTTTCTACGGCCCACAAGAAGATTGGTTTGACCTATTGTTTCAACTCTTCCAAATGGCAGCTTTACCGTGTACTTCTAAAATCTATAATTGTCATAGAGAAACAACTTTAAGAGTCGAAAATCTACATTAAACGAGTTCATAAAACCAATGCATGAAGAAAGGGGTTAATAGGGAAGAAAAATACAAGATGAGAAGTGAAAGAAGTGGGAGAAAAAAGAAAAAGACAAAGTAATGAAAGGACAAGGAAGGAGAGTAAGAGAATCCATAGAGAACAAAAAGAAAATCATTAAAAATACGGCAATCGATTAAAGAAATAAATGAAAATATTAAAGATTGACAAAAAAACAAAAAGGACACACAAGAGAAAGCATTATACTAATTAACCAATAGAGGTGAACATTTTTTAAACTTTGTTGCACATATTTTCAAAACATGAAGTTTATACAAATAATTCTTTTCAAACTTGGTCTATCCGTTGTTTACTTCCTCTAGGAAATTCTGCAGTTATTTTGAATAGTCACGAGCCGTTCTTCGAGAATTTAACGTCACTTACAGGAAAACGTACCAGAATATGAGAAATCAAAAAGAATCACTTTTTAGTTATTGCTACGAACCAAAATCATTCATTTAAAGAAAACATAAAAAAGTAGAAAGAGAACTTTAGCACAACGGATAATAATATACTGATCAATATGCGATAAACATACAAGGGTGATACGAAAGTAATGCATTCTCTTTATTTCCAGGGAAACTAAAACAGATATAGAGTGCACAAGGATACACGTCAAGTTTTCAGCTACAAACCATTTTTCCACAATCATCAGAATTGACTTTGCATGCAACAGTAGTCGATGAATTGCTCTGAAAATGTTTTCAATTTTATTATATTGTCCCGCAACGTCAGGTCAAGTCCCGTAGCGTAGTAGCTAACGTACTAGGATCATTAAATAAGTTTGCAGACTTTTTTCGTATGGACACTTTTATTGATAGTATACACATGAAACTCTAGTCCCCTTTGAAGTAATCTCCTCCGGTTCCAATGCACTTGTTGTACTGTTCCAACACCTTCTGGAAGGCCCCATGGAAGTCCTCTTGTGTGAGCGTGTCAATGACCTTTGTCACAGCCTCTTTCATCCCGTCAATTGTCTCATAACGACAGCCTCTGAACTTAGGGAATAACCAAAAGTCACAGGGAGCAAGGTCTGGACTAGAGGGAGGCTGAGGAACTGTCTTGATGCCCATCTTGGTAAATAGTCTATGACAAGGATGGAGTTGTGGACTGGTGCATTGTCCAGCTGGAAATGCCACTGACCCGATTTGAAGAGTGCTGTCCTCTTCCCAAGGAATTTCTTGCTGAACTCCCTTAAAACCTCAACATAGTAACCCTAACCCTAACCCTTTGGCCAGTCAACTCTGGTCTACTGACTTCCTTACTCCTCTCACACCTCTCATCATCCCTCACAGACTCCTTGCCTTCCTTGAATCTCTTATGCCACTCGAAAACTGATGCTCGATTCATGCAAGATGCTCCAAAAGCAGTCTGAAGCATTCCATACGTTCCTGTGGCATTTTTTCCAAGTTTAAAACAGAATTTTATTACATATCATTCTTCTAAAGTGTCCTGACGTCCAGATTACATTTTTGAAATTCACCAGCTGTGACAATCAGGATTTAGTAGGGTGTATTCCAATTGCTGCTGTAGCTGTTCATTTGAACGTGAAATTTTAAAAATTGGTCAATCATCTCATAAGATTTATAGCAATAACATACTGAATTTTCAAGAGTCTATGACAATTGTAAATACCTGTATAAAAAAGTCTGGAAACTTATTGAAGGTACCACGTATATATATATATATATATATATATATATATATATATGTGTGTGTGTGTGTGTGTGTGTGTGTGTGTGTGTGTGTGTGTGTGTGTGTGTGTAAAATGAACTAGTAAAGTAAAGAGATATATATAGGAATATTTCTTTTGTGTTATTTTTATAGCACGAAATTCCTTGACTCTCTCTCTCTCTCTCTCTCTCTCTCTCTCTCTCTCTCTCTCTCTCTCTCTCATACACACACACACACGCATACACACATGCCATCCGTCTCCATTGTCTATCGCTTCTGGCAGATCATCTTAGCAGCATACAGTATCCGCACAGAGCTGATATGTGTAAGTCTTTGCTGCTCGGAATTTTGAATCACGCGCTAATATATCGCAGGTTCAGGAACTCTGGTCGTCACGGTACCACTATAAATTGATACAGCACCAATATAAACTGCCAATATACCACTGGGTTAAGAATTCTGGTTGTTATGGCACCAATATAAATTCTTCTCCCTCTTTATGTTCAGGTATCCTGGTCTCGACACCAATGTAAATTCAACCGAAAACAATATTCCAATATTGTCAGCTGTCAGCTGGCTGTCACCTCTGGTCAGCGTCGAAATCCTCAACATGTTTTGATCTCTTGTTATATTGGTTCACAACTGGATCTTCACAACAATTAATCCATCTCTGAGAAAACTACAAAATTCTGATTTTTCACAAACTCAATCCAGACAGCTATAAAGAAAATTATTAGTATGATATTCACAAAAACTAGTTAACCCTGTTACAATACAATCAGTTAACGTTGTCACAAGTGAGATGGATGGTAAGTGGCCGTATATAACTTTGTGTTGTCTTTGGATAACAGATTCTGCAAGAGGAGAGTATTACATGAGCCATACAAGCATATAGCAATGGAAACTGTGGGATGAAGTATAGCAGGTGTGAAGTACGGCGATGAAGACATGTTGAAGGCGTGCTTCACTGGATGCTGACCGAAGGAACCACAGAGGTCAACGCCCAGGATTAAATAATTCAGTCAGAAAATTACTACTCCTCTTCTATAAAGGCGCGGAAAAATAGATTTGAATTTACAATTGACTTCTGTCTTCGAATTCCAAATCTTATTGCTAGTAGTAATATTAGTATAAAAAGAGGGAAAGGAGGAGGAGTAGGATCATCATTTTTCCATGAAGAAACAAACTGCATGTGTCCTGACACTAAACTGCATTAGATAAAAAGGCTCCATTTCAGATATGACGTAGTCGTCGCTTTTGCCAAACACGAGGGAGACTCCGCCTTAACACATAATGACCCGCTATCCGCGAACGAGTAACGAATCAAACGCTAATCAGAGTCGTCGATTAGAAAATACACGAATACCACGCACAATTAAGTAAGAAAAAATCAGCGACCAGAACAAAGAAAAAACACTACTTTGCAACAATAACAATATCTAGTATATATTTAAAGATATCTCGTTCAACAGGTTTTACGTTCAAAGTTCTTATATAGATGGTAAATTCTATCAGAAACCGTCAGTTATTCGTCTAAAACTTTTAAACTTCTATCTTCTCAACTTAGGCAGTTTGGTACAAGGCAATCTTTTCGGTAGTTATGGTTGTTTTTCTTCACAGCGTCGTTGTTAGACGGCTTTCTCACTTTTTCTTCAAAGACAGTATGGTAGAATGTCAATACAGATCAAAGCTTCAGAAGAAGCTGTTTCACCGACTTGCGCGCCACTTCTCTGTTCTCTACCGCTTACTACTACCTTCTGCAATTACTACTATATGGGACGAAACCTGTAAATTTATGTATATTCGTAACCAGTTTAGGGTCGGTGTAGGGTGACTTCAAAAGACTTTCGGCCTTCAGCTAAATTCCACAACAAATTCCACTGCTAAATTTAGCAAACAAAATCGATTTGAAATCATAACAATGACTTTGAGGTATCACCACTTTGTTTTCATAATTCTCTTTGTCATAGAAATAATTTGGCCATTATGACAATTTGCCTTTTCACCAAACGAATCGTATATTCTTTTTCATAACAAAAATTTTAGCGATAAAATGAACAAACCACATTTTTTCCGACTCTACGCGTCGAAAATCCATTACGTTATTACACATTCGTAATGTATTTCTCTAGTCTTCTAAAATCCACGTCAATTTCTTTTCCCTCTGAATAATAAACCCCTTCTTAACGGTCTCTTATCCTCACTGGCTTACTCTGAAACTCTGGGGAGTGTGGAGTGCTTCTTCATTTCCATTAATCCAAGGTTCACTGTGATCCAGAGTGGGAATACCAGCTAAGGTCCCACCTATGGCTCAAATATGTAGGTTTAATATATTTATATTAGATGTGAATATTCAAAGAAATATAATTGTGTGTAAATTGTTTGTATTAATAATTACTTGAAGCTATAATTGTTTACTAACCATATAATTGTGAACAAAAGCTCTTTAGAAATACCTGCCCCAAAAATGTGAATATGAACATACAATGAACATAATTCCCTAACTTTTTGGTATAAAATAACCTTCAACGTGTTGATATGCCATTAAAATTAATTAATCAATCACTCAATCAACAAGATGCATCGGATTTCTTGAGCCCACTAGATCGATATTTTAACTCAACAAGTTTAACTTTGTATCAAAACATGAAAACATATGTAATCTTAAATGTAGTAATTCTTATCATGATGTGAAGCCAAAAAGAAACTATTCAATACATCGGTATATCAAAATGAATGAAATACATTTATATTTGAAAATTTCTGCTAAAATAATAAAAATCACCGAAATGCGAACGAAGTTTTTATTGAACATAAAGATTTATGTAAAGAAAATAGTAATCCATATTATGACTAAACTGTTTTAACTTAACCGTACTAAATACGATTATTAATAAGAAATATCTTTGTATATTAATTATTGACAAGTTATCATTTTCTGAGCAAATTTCAAATCTGCTTGTAAAACTAACATTATATATATAGAATAATAAAACGGTTGTTGGTTGGTTGTTTGGGTTTTATGGCATATCAACCTTTGTGGGTTATTTAACTCCAAATCCATTTTTATGAAAATAGTTCTATTTCAAACAATTCAGTTTAGCATAAGTACGCAGTTTAAATTTAAGTACAGTTTAACTGTGAAAAACATTTCTATTTCAAGCTATTCAGTTAAGACAAACAATTCAGTTTTGCATGAGTATGCCGTTAGTTCTATTTAACCCATAGATAGGGCCCTATCCGGTGCTACCACGCCGGGCCAGAGTGATCCTGGGAGCAATGGCAATAAAGGGTTACTCCGCATTCCCCAAAGCTCCAGCACTGCTGGAACCTCGCCATCAGATTGTTTAGTGTCATATCCAGGACATTCGTTGGGGGGGGGTCTCACCCTCCGCAGAGGTGCAGTCGGTGTATTCTACAGCCCCAGCCGACTGGGCAATAATAAAACGGACATATTTGCATTTGACAAGGAAGAATTCCTAAAATTGAATGATGGTTATCTATACCCAGATCTTGTGTTAGTGTTCTGGTCACCATACTGAAAAGAAACAAAATCTGTTAGAAAAATTTAGAGATGTTCAATCAAGTTAGTACCTAATTAACTAAATATCATTTATGAGAATAGGTTGAAAGAAGTAAGTTTACCACTTGAGCAAATAGGAGAGTTCAGAGTGATTTAATAGAAATGTTTATAATAATATGCAGAAATGCATGTAATTTTTTCTTTACTCGAAGATGGTACATTTGCTTAATGGCTTATAAAGTAAACAAATATTTCTTAGATATCAGGAAATTTTTTACGACAATTTTTTGCTGCTGTGTCAAAACTAGGCTTTTCTTTGAAGTGAGTGTGTTTGGGGTTTTTTTTGTTTTTTGGGGGGTTTTTTGCAAGCAATTATGTTTTCAAGTAACTAATAATAAACAATTGTAAGCAATTATAGCTTCAAGTAACAATTTTAAACATTTGTTTTAGTTAGCGACAACAGTCGAGGGCTACCCGAAAGCTCCCTTTACAATAGCTACAACACCGAGACGTAGGGGAGGGAGCTACTCATTTCCCTAGATTGCAACACTTTATTCTTGAAACGTACCTTATAAGGCTGAGTGTTAAGCAAGTAGGTATCAAGTACTATTTTTTGAGTCTTTGGTATGACTCGACCTGAGATTGAACCCCAGTCTCCCGGGCCATTGGCGAACACGCTATCACTAGATCAATGGGCCGGTCAAATTTTAAACACTAATAGTACAGAATTATAAGGTTCTAAGTATTATTTTTTTATATGAATAATTTGCAAGGTATTTTTTGGTTTGAGATAACTATTCATATTTGATAATAATTTCTTTGCACATGGTTATATGGTTTTAAGCATCCCTATATAATATTAATTATTCTCAAATACCTATTTAACATATAAATGGAAAACTAATAGATATTACCATGTTAGTACACTTCTCAAGAGCTTCAGAACTGAAGTCTTCTCACCGTATGTAGTTTAGTGTCATACACATGATACCCGTTTGTGGGGAGGGTCTTCTATTTTTTCCTGGGAAGCAGTTAGTGTATCTTAGATCCGTCGATAGAGAGAATAAAGGGATTAAAAGCAAATTGTCTAATTGCTAAAATACTTATGAGAAATATTGTACGTGCATATAGTTTCAATAACAAAGTTGTCGGTGTTTGTGACTTCCATTTCCCCCAGGGGTCGGGTATTTGTATTCTTAGTTATACTCCCAAGGCATTTGCCTCCCTTTTCGTTTTGCCTCCATCAGAAAAATTGTCTCATCAAGGGACTGAGTGTTATCATCAACAAAGAAACCGAGGAACACGATCCCTAAGCAGGCAAGGGTGTTCTGTGATGCTGAAAGTGTTGAAAGGTGTGAAAGTTATTGGAAGTTTTGTCAAAAGAAACTCGGCTTTTGTATTGTCTATACGGGAGCCATCGTATAGCCCTTCATTGTGTCGATCAGACCCAATCACGAAGGAGAAGTCGACCAGGAAGGATACCACTGATTACTGAAAGAAATTCCACGTGTGAGTACATTTGAATGAATAAAGCAACTTGTATACAAGCAATCTTTCAAGCCACTGGAGCAGATATATCGATCAAGAGATATATTTTATCCTTAAAATCTTTTACTATAATGACTGACCTCTGAACATTCATGTTTTCGTCAGTGTTACATCATAATATCTTTTGCACCTGTGACTGATTTAGAGCGAGGCTTATACTAGTTCTTAACATATGAGACGTTGTATTGTTTGCAAATGGTTCAGTGGCGGCATTGTCCAATTCTGTCTCAGTATGTATTCATTTGATTGAATGGTCGATTGTTTCAGTTTTATCAGCACCATTCTGAGTATCGTTTTTTTTTTTTTTTTGTCTTTAATCTATTTTGTCTTTTAGCTTTGAGCTTCGCAACCTCTGATGGGGGAGGGGCTTGGAATTAACGCAAATACCCAGTATTTCATCGTGTTCATTTCAAAAGTAACAGCAGAAATTTTTCCTTTCACTTTGTTGAAGATACTTTTTCCTAAAATAAATAAAAATCCAAATTCAAATTCTAAAGCTTGGAAATTTTCTTCATTGATAGAAAAACTAGTTGATTTTAATTTCTCTTACTTTTTTTTCCATTGTTGCAGGGGCTAATAACTCTCTTTAATTGTTAAATGTAAAACAAATTAGATTCAAGATTGTCATATTTATGTTCTTTTTCATGTTCTATAAATTCATGTGCATTGATGTTATTTCTAATACATTTATATTTATATTTGAGCAATTTTGTAATTTTATATTACGTAATATTGTAAAAATTATTGCTTATCGGATAATCTAAATTGCTCTCTGAAGAAAGAAGATTATATCATACCCACATGCTTAAAATAAAAACAAACAAAGCTTTGATCAGATGATGACTCTGGGGCCAGATTTCGAGGTGAAAAGCATCATTACCACTAACCCAGTGCGTCTCTACTTATAATACCACCAGACTTTGTTAGTTTTCCGTCTTATCGTGGAAACGTCTGATCAAAATGCAGCCTCTTTCTAATGAACTTTAATCTAATGATGTAAGATTTGAATTAACTGATTAAAGAACAAGTCAGTACACCAAACGGGAATAGAACTTCCGTAAATTTCGTGAGCAAAGTTAGTGTACATGGTTTTAATAGAGTATTGCAAATATGAATTATATGACGAGATAATAAAGTTAAATCTATTGGAAAGTCGAGACAACGTTCTACATAGTTCAAAGATTTGTTTTTTAACTGGTAATCCATACCGACAACCAAAGGAATCCCATAAAGTGTGGGGAACTCCTGACTCTGGATCTGTTCAATTGATTTACTGTCTCGTTGTGAGATTTATGCTGTTATCGCCACAGGCGATCAATTTTATTGAAATGGCTCTTACATTGATTTCTGACGTGATGATGTTACCACCCTCGCTCACAGTGGTGGCATCGTCTTTCCCAGCGATCACTAATCTTCTCTAGTGTCATCCGAACATTCCCAAAAGTGTGTACTAAAAATATTATGTATGCATCGCTGCTACAAAAAAAACTGCCCTCAGAGAACAACAATTATATATATATAACTATATTACCGGAGATTAACTGATTAATAATAATACATATTCATTATAGATATTGTATACTGACGACTTTTGGGTTTAGTTTGGTTTGTTTAACTGCATATCAACCCCTTATGGATTATTCGATTCATTTGTAAATTTGATCGTAATCATGACTATATTTGTAGCTAGGTATCCATATACATGTGTGTGTGTGTGTGTGTGTGTGTGTGTGTGTGTGTGTGTGTGTGTGTGTGTGTGTGTGTGTGTGTGTGTGTGTGATTTTTTTAAGAAAGGGAATCCTGCTTTAATAAAATGAGACTGAAAAATACAACACTATAGGGCCCATTCTATCAGTGCTTTATCAATAGAAAATAACCTGTAAAAATCCCTAAAATTATTTAAGAATGGCGTAATGTATAATAAAGTCGCGGAGAGGAGGGACACAGAGAAAATACAGATTTCCCAAATAGAATTAAGGGTTATTTAAGTTTCTTCTATTTGTTCAACTATCGTTAAAGCCTCCCATATCACAAAATATTTATTGTTCCTAGTCTAGTGCAAGACAGAAAAACATTTAAAACAAATATATAAGACGATGCGAATGACTCACAATATACTGCTAACTAAAGAAAAAAGGGAAACAAAATTAGCTTACTGAGGGTGGGGTTCTGAAGGACCCAGACCATTGCTGCCATGTGCAGGAAGAGTAGAGAATGATGCCTCCAACGTTACTTCCTTTCGTACAACCAGGTTTGCTGCATTTACCCACCTTTTGTAGAATGCAATATGGTCCACGCGTTTTCTATCACATCCGAGTTTGACTTTAAGCTGATGCTTAAAGAAAAAGATCAAATCATGATCAGAAAGAAAAAGATCAGATCATGATTAGAAAAGTTTGCACCTTCATACAATCCCTTTTTTCGCGTCGTCCAAATCACCATTGAAGCTACGGCTCAATGGAGGGTCAAAATTGTCCACGACGTAACAATCGTCGAGCAGCACTGTTTGGGATCAATGTGAGCCGTCCACTCCTCGACGTGACTTTAAAACGGGCGGAGCCGCACACAGTAGTAGAGGGCATACTCAGTCGTTTCTTCCACTCCTCTGCAGGAGCGGAAGCAATCATAGCAGGTTTGCCAGGCCCGCTTTGAAAGTCCAACCAGAAAGGGGTGGCGCATTTGATGCAAGCCGCTAGGTAAGCGAGAACTCGGAGTTGTTCAAGGAACCCGAAACTAGCGCCTAATTCCACTGAGAGTGAATCAACTCCCGCGACAAACGGAACCGCTCTTCGAGCGGATCCGAAGTGGAACCCATCACTAGTTCCCGGTTCAACTCCTCCCGAAACCGAGAAAGGTCACTGAACCCAGGAAGCTTGCGAAGGGCCTTTGGAAAAGCCACCTTAACCTTGTGTTCCTACACGGCACCCTCCGACAAGGATCGACCCAGGAAGGTCAATCTTTCCACGAGCTGATGGCTCTACTGATTGGACATTCCCAGGTTCCCATTGTAGGGACGTGGATAGAAGTACTGTCTGCGAACCATCGGGCTTCGGCCTCCGCACAGTAGCATGGAGAGGGATCGTTGCAGCACCAGCAGAAGGCCATCAGGCAGGGGAAGTACAGACAGCCAGTTAAAGATCGGGGGGATGATGAACACTGCACACATCTCCGTCCTGCTCTGAAAGGACAACTACCTTCGAAGCCAGGTACCCACCTGCGCATCTACCTTTGTCTGTACCTCAGATGAATTACACTCTAGTTGGAGGCCGAGCTCGAGCCACACCCCAAGGATGTGGACGGGATCGTCGCTCCAGCGGAAGGGTCCAGGTAGAGGAACATCACCCCTCAAGGTGCCCAACCGCAGACCTTCGCTCTGATCAAAGTTTATCTTGGCTTCTGCTATCTATTCATACCTCACGACCGCCTTCTTCACAACTTCTATGTCCGAACGGCGGGACACGAAGACTGTGATATCATCTGCGAACGCAGAGATCTTTGCCAAGTAACGACCGACGAAAAGGACTTCCTCCTCACCCCTAAGCCTACAGAGTAGAGGGTCCAAGGCGAGGATATAGAGAAGAGGGAATCGGTGACAACCCAGCCGGACCGACCGCTTGATTGCGAAAGCCTCCGAGCGCTACTCGTTCACCTGTACCACTGCGTGGGGGATTATGCAAATCTATTTGCGGTACTCAGGTTCGAATCTGATGGTTTCCAAAACCGCCACAAAAAACAAATGGTCCACTCTATCGAAGGCCTTGGACTGATCTACATTGATCAGCGCAGCTTTGGTGTCGTTTTCTATCCTCTCTAGGATCTAACGAGCCAAGTTCAGATTGTTCTGGGTCGATCTTCCCTTCACAGCATGGTTCTGCTCGTCTCCGTGTTCACAAAGATCCGGACCAAAATCATGTTTAGCAAAGTTATGGGCCTATAATCGTCTAGTTCCTCCCAAACATGCTTGCTTCCTTTCTTGAGCAATGTGATAACTCCATTGGTAATGCTGCCAGGGATGGCTCCTTGGGCAAAGCAATGGCTAAACACATCTGTCAGAATAGGCACAAACATGTGCGACATTCTCGTAAGGCATTCTTCGTAGGGCAAATATTCCAGTCTTGGTGACTTGTTGAGGCCAACCTGCTTCAATGCATCACGGAATTCGCACTCTGTAACCAGCTCCTTGCAGCCAGTTGCTTCTGCTACTTGAAGGTGTTGGATGTTGCCTTAATATCTACGAAACTCCTGTACTAGGAGGTCAGGCAAGCGGACAAAGTGACCACGAAAATGCACCCAAATGACATCGCTCATCTCGTGACTAGACCCGAGCACGCGCTCATCCGAGGATTTGACGGAATCGATGAACCAATGGAGAAAGCTTCGCACTTCTTCCTCTCGCGCAAACACGTTGCATTTTACCACTTCGTTGGGAACTCTTTTTAACCTTGATCAAACTACAAAAGCCTTGTAGCGCTCGTTGGCATTACGCTCAAGGTCCCTCTTAACTTGATCTAGGAAAGCTTATCATATAAAGATGTCGTTATCTTGGCCCAATCTAGATTGAGCTTTCGGGTGTAATTGATGGCAAATTCCCTAATCCCATGTTTTAATGAAATCCACCATCTATTCCTGACAACTGTCCCCATAATTCCAGCCGGTCCCGGAAGTCCAGTATCTCCAGTAAGGAGATATTGAACTGCCAGTATCCAGACAGAATAGGCCTATTGTCTAACCGCAAATTGACCCTAACCAATCTATGGTCAGTCTGCCCTACCCAGTGGAACGTAGGACAAGAAACGAAATCTGTATGTGCTCTCCTTACTAACACACTGTCCAAGCAGGATCTAATACAGACAGACGGCGAACTATCTATCCACGTCCAGTTCTCCTTCCATGGGTGACCCAGACAAAACCCGTTGACTAAATCATGCAGGGCCATGAAGTCGATTAGGCTGCTTTCACACCTATCCGACCCGCTAGCATTCCGCCCGACCGTATCTACCTTGAAGTCAAGGATCGTATTCCAATCCCCCACTAAAACTAACCGCTTCAGATCGTAAAGAAATGACTCCAACCGCTCTCTCACCAGTGGTAATGAACGCGTAAACCGGCACCACCCGAAAGGTGAAACTTTTAACGATAAAATCAGCCACAACCAGCCGGCCCCCGTCATCTGCAAAGACAAAATTGACAATCGTGGTTAGGCTGCCTCTGATTATCAAAGACTACCGCGCTACAGCTTCTTGGTCTTCTTTTTAGTTAGCTGCCTCGGCTTGTCCTTTCTTTTTTTCCTTTTGGGGCGGGGACAAGCTACGCCGAGAAAGCTTCCCACTCCCGACCCGTTGACCTGGTGATTTTCTGAAACTGAGACTGCCTCAAACTTTTTAAATGCTTCAGGGTCTATCTTAAGGATCCCCCGGCTCTTTTGGAGCAGCTCCTGTTTATATCCACCAATTGTTTACAGAGCCATCAGTGAGGTCGTCTGCCCTCGACGACGACCATCATCTACCGACTCGCTCATTGACCTGCCTGGACACGTTTTGGGCTCTTTCCTATGTTCTTATGGAAGCATTGAGCAGCTCTGGTGCTGCCAATGGGGACTACTCTTTTTTCCTTCGCCTCAAGAGGGAGGGTTTTGCTGCAATCCCCACACAATTTCCTTCAGGAGTCGGCAGATGATGGTCGTCGTCGAGGGCAGACGACTTCACTGCTGGCTCTGTAAACAATTGGGGTATATAAACAGGAGCTGCAGCAAAACCCTCCCTCTTGAGGCGAAGGAAAAAAGAGTAGTCCCCATTGGCAGCACCAGAGCTGCTCAATGCTTCCATAAGAACATAGGAAAGAGCCCAAAACGTGTCCAGGCAAGTCAATGAGCATGTTGCATACCGTCAACTTATTTCTCTGGGTGCCCATATATTCGGGCTACATCCTAAAGAACTTGGTGACGATATAATTTTCGGCCACCAACGACCTGCTCTTGGGTGAGTAGAAAGATGTCTCATGTGGCATAGCTTCTTCAGTAGAAATAGCAAAATGAGACCCCACTTGAACGAAGGAGGTCCTCGAACATTTCTTTCATCAGTTCAGCCAATCGAAGATCAGTAACCATGAATGATAATATCCGTGGTTCGAGAGCCTGTGTTATTTCGGGCATGAGTTAGATTATTCTTAATTTCATGCGAAAACGGGAGAAAAATCACTAAAAAATATCAAACTTTGTATGTATGATGTATTCAAAAGAAAAAGTGTTACCAAAAGATCTTCTGTATCTAATTTTAACACCAAAATGATATCAGTCTAATTTTAAATAGTACGCTATTAAAGTTAAAGAGCTCTGAAAAATGTTTAGAGTTTCGTTTCATTTTGTTTTTGAGAATATTTTTAAGATGAAACATTTAACATCTATGCCTTGAACATGGTATTTACAAAAATAAAGCGTGGTATAAGTCATTTATAAAAATACATTCTCTAAAAATTTTACGTTCACATTAAAAACTTATATTCGATTCATCTCCATTTTTCTCTAAATATACGATAATACTAAGAAACAAATTCGATGCTCTTCAGAAAATATTCGAAACACTTACTCCGAATGACGAATATGAGAACTTCGTCAATGCCCATATTGAAACAGCAGCAGGATGCATACCAACCAAACTAAGAGCCTAAGAGAGTTCCATGGGAGACATTAGCAATTAGGAAAAAACGAGACAACATGAAAACGGAATCCCTATGTAATAAAAGGAACCCATCTAATGCCAACACTCAGAAACTTAGAAAGGCATAAAGAGAACTAATGAACAAATAGAATACATTCAAAGCCGGATTAATAAAATTAGACATTCGGTAGAAGATAGACAATACGAATATCATGGCAGACGGTAAACGAAGTGAAGCCAAGAAGAACGAATACAAATGTGGAAAGAACATTTCAAGAATCTGCTTGGAAACTCCCCTAAAGTTACCGATAAACCTATCCCAAAAATTATTAATTACCAACAAGACCCCAGACTAGGACAGTTTTCTCAAGAACTCTACGTAGTATTAACAAAAATTAGAAGCAGGAAAGCTACCAGTCTTGATGAAATACCATCAGAAGTTTGGAAGATAAGGAAATTCGATGACTTATTGCTGATATTCGACATGGAGATACAGTTGCTCGATATCAGTTCTTAATCTGTCTAAACTGCGTACTTCGAACGTCCATAGATTAATGAAAAAATTGGCTTTATACTTAAAAAGGCAAGAAGCAGACGATACTCCGAAGAAACTATTACAGACGCTGACAACGTCGATGGCATCGTGCTTCTTGCAAATACACCTACTCATGTCGAATCGCGGCTGCCTAATCTGGGGCAGGCAGCGGGAAGTATTTTCCTCCATGTGAATGCAGACAAAACGGAATACATGTGTTTTAATCAAAAAGGAGACATCTCAACATTAAATGGTGATTCTCTGAAATTAGCGGACAAGTTCATCTACCTCGGAAGCGGCGTCTCATTTACTGAAAGTGACATCAAAATGTACCTAGCAAAGGTGTGGATCGATAGGTTATCGATCATATGGAAGTCAAATTTATCTGATAAAATGAAACTCAAATTCTTCCTAGCAGGGGTTGTGTCAATGTTGTATGGATGCTCTACATGGGCGCTGACTAAGTATAAAGAGAAAAGCTAGATATTTTACAATAATGCTCCGAACTATATTGAACAAATCCTGGAAGCAACATCCTACAAAATAGCAGTTTTACAGCCATCTGCCTCCCATCCTTAAAACCATCCAAATAAGACGAGCAAGACATAGGGGGGCACGACTGGAGAAGTAAGAACGAACTTATAAGCGACGATATTCTATAGACCCCTTCACACGGACGAGCAGGTGTTGGACGACCAACAAGAACACATTTACAACAGCTCTGTACAGACACGGGATGTAGGCTAGAAGACCTACCCAGAAGCGATGGATGATAGAGACGAAGGACAAGAGAGAGTCAGGGTTTGGTTTGGTTTGGTTGTTTGGCTTTTATGGCATATCAACCTTTGTTGGTCATTCAACGCCAAATTCTGTCTATATATACATGCATATTCAACCAAAGATTTCAAAAAGAATATTAAGGTAGGTAGAATTTTCTATTAGCAGGATTTCATTTTTTGGCACAATATCAACCAGTTTTAAGTTGTCATATTTTTTGGTACAACTCTTTCTCTCTCAAGGACAGAATGTCATGTATTTTGACGTTCTCGATCGGTTAAGTTATTCACTTTGAAAAATCGCTTTCTGATAACAGCGAAAGTTTTGCATTCTATAAGAATGTGTTGAGAGTCAGGGAAATCCGCGCTAGAAGCGCAACATGATATATATATATATATATATATATATATATATAGTATTATAGTATTGAAAAAAAATGAGAAAATCCGAATATTGAAGTATGAAAATTAGTTATATATATCTATTATAGTCACCTTGGCTTTTTTTATGAATATACTCTGAGATGATGTCTTTAGAATGAGATTCTACTGATGTCTATACAATATATATGTCTACTGCGTTTTGTGTATTTTTAAGAATTTTATTTTCAATATACATATCTTTCCTTACACGCCCTACCTTTTGATCGTCACCGAAAATGTCAAGTGTCAATATTATTTCCTTGTCTTTTAATCTTACTACCGTCGTACTTTTTTACTATTTTTTTACAGACAGCCACCTCTCCCACAAAAAAACATAATGTGAGGTGAGATACACGAGAATTAAAAAAAAAAGGAAATCATTTTTATCTAACTAATAACATTTATTATTCATTTAAATTTCTATCATGAATTTTTCAAATTATTAATCTATTCAATGGTTTTAACTCAAATTATCGGAAGGAGTTATCTTAATAAGGGAGTGTTAAATATGTTTTTATTGTGTTTTCGTATATTTGTATGTAATATGCACGAAATATCTAAGGTCTGATCTATACGATTATAGTTTTCGTTCCATTAGTGTTCTCTCAGAAATTTGAAAATGGAATTGAATTGTTTTATGTAAGGAGTAGACTTGGGAGTTTTTTCTAATAAAGTTTTCAACAGATGATAAACCTGGGCTCAGACATGGTTTCGGGGCTTTCGCATCATTACCATTATCCCAGGGCTCCCAAGCAGTATATGAAAAAACACCAAACTTATTAAATTGTTGATGGAAAGTGTGTTGTAATGATGTTTTTATAACCTTGAATTGTTATTCTTCTTAAGTAATTCTAATTATTAATTATCATAATGATACATTTATAAGATTTTAGTGAAGTTTTATATATTTATGTTAGGTCATTTGAGTGAATTAGTTTGGTATGAGCTTATATATATATATATATATATATATATATATATATATATCATCATCATCAAGTCGCGCTGCTAGCACAGATTTCCCTAACTCACTTGGCCACCATTCGTCTC
Source organism: Sepioteuthis lessoniana (assembly GCA_963585895.1). Classification (NCBI taxonomy): domain Eukaryota; kingdom Metazoa; phylum Mollusca; class Cephalopoda; order Myopsida; family Loliginidae; genus Sepioteuthis; species Sepioteuthis lessoniana. Next base: position 42,215,869 of record OY757909.1, read on the forward strand.
TATCATCCATCGCTTTTGGCAGGTCTTCTAGCTTACATCCTGCTTGGAAGAAATTACGTTTTATTTTATCAGATAGATCAGACATCTATATGATCGATAACCAGTCAACTGCTGTCACTTTCAGTAGATGAGACGCTGCTTCCGGGGTAGATGAATGTGTCCACTAATTTCAGAGAACCACTATTTAATGTGGAGGTGTCTCCTTTTTAATTAGAATACATTTACTCCGTTTTGTCTGCATTCCCATGGAGGACAATACCTCCCGCTGCCTGCTCCAGACTATGCAGCTGCGATTCGGCTTGGGTAGGTGTATTTGCAAGAAGCGCGATGTCACCTACGTTGCCTGCGTCCGTAATAGTTTCTTCGGAGTATCGTCTGCTTCTTGCCTTTTTCAGTGCAAAGCCATTATCTTTCGTTAAATCTATCGACGATCAAAGTACGTTGTTTAAACAGATTAGGAACAGATATCGAACTACTGTATCCCCTTGCAGAACACCAGCAACAATGTCAAAGAAGTTTGTGACTCCATCTGGTGAGCGAACTTTTACTTTCATGTTTTTATAGTTTATCGTTATGATTGTGATAGTTTCTTTAAGGAGACTATACGCTAGAAGTATTTGCTTCATCTTCCCTCTGTGTATGGAATCAAAATTTCTAGTTCGATACAGTTGAGCTGGAGAGCATTATAAATCTTAGCCGCTATGGAAGTAAAGATTATGCCTCAGTAGTTCTTGGCAATTCCGAGGTCACCTTTCTTGGTTAAAGGGAGAATGCAGCCTTTTGTCCACCTGTCTATTGTGTTCTGGTTATATACGGCTTTGCAGTATCGGAGCAGTAAGTCATCGAATTTCTTTGTTTTCCATACTTCTGGGGGTATTTCATCAAGACAGGCAGTTTTCTTATTTTTAATTTTTGTTAGTAATACTTTCAGTTTTCCTTGAGTAAAATGTCCTAGTGTGATGTCTCATTGGTAATTAATAATTTTCGTGATAGGTTTATCCGTAACTTAAGGGGAGTTTCTAAGCAGATTCTTGAAATGTTCTTTCCACATTTATATTCGTTCTTCTTGGCTGGTAGCTTTTTGTTTAGCTCTCAATATATGTATATGATCAAAGCGTGCTGACAACTTAGATCTCTCTCTCTCTCTCTCTCTCTCTCTCTCTCTCTCTACCATCACTTTTTAAGTCCACTGGACGGTATCCAGTGTCCACACAAAGCTGATGGATTGAAGTTTTTGGAAATCTAGATTTATAAGTTTGAGGAAGTCCATAAGTTTTAGGGATTATAGGGCGATAATCAATTAATGAAGACCAGATAATAATAATTTCACCACGATTTCACCACGATCGCCTCGAATGATCATGAAATCATAATAGACACACACACACATATACACCCAACCCTTCCATCCCCGGAAGGAAGTGACACAGGATTTGAGCTCATACCTTCGAGCTCCATTTCCCTTCAACGTTAACCAATACGATACAACACCTCCATCTAAATACAAGATCTAAGTTTTGGATCAGAAATCGTGTCATAAATTTTCTTTATTTCAAATTGGCACGGATTCGTCTACACAACAGCCTAGACATCATCATAAAAACCGAGAACTGATAAAGGAAATCCTTATGAATGAATTTACCCAATTCATCCGCCACGGACAGAATGGGACACAAGATCAATTATAAAACAGAGTAAAAAAAAAGTTTTCCTTTATCTAAACTAAGTGCCTAACTAAAGTTAAATCCGCCCCGCAATCCACCTGGAAAGGAACAAATGGATTCATACTTTTCCAAAGGACATTATCAAACAGCCTCATCCAGGATTGATCTTGAGTCGCTGATTCCATTTCCAATGACGATAACCGTTCCATTAAGTGTACTTCAAATCTATCTCTCTTTCTCTTACACACACACTCAGACTCTCTCTCTCTCTCTCTCTCTCTCTTTCTCTCTCTCTCTCTCTCTCTCTCTCTCTCTGAATATATATAATATTTTGGCCTAATCTTTTTGGCACAGAGTGAAGAGTATTTTAGAGAAAATTTAACCGTTGTTCTCAAAATAGAATTGGTGTGGCTTGCTGAGATCAAATCATTGACAAATTATAACACCTGTTGTATAGTCATAATGAGAGAATATACATGGATGAAGAATGGCCATAACACTTCTTTATAAAAATAATACTCTCACACTTTATTCTCGAAAGGGTTTAAAGCTTCTGTGTTGTGTGAGACAGACGGACGGAGGGAAACAAACGGAGAAAGACTGCTATATTGACCAATAACTTTTTCTCTTGACAATACCTCGCTGTGTTATCTTCAAGACCCCACTTATCTCTTCTGCTTCTCGGTCGAGAGTACTCAACCGGAGGCCGCTGTGGGTTGCCGCCCTCAGCGGGGCGCTCTCAGTGACTACAAGCTAGTACTGACTCTGGTCCTTACTGACTTCAACTAACTCCGATCTTCACGCGTGCATCTGTATACATCATTTCATAACGCCCACGACTTCCGATCAACCACCTGACTACTTCCACTTATTTACACAGATGCGTCCTGTTCAGAGAAATCTCTGATTGACGGCTTGGTTAAGGGTCAATATGCAACGCATTTAGAGTCAGTTGAAAGTTAGGATTTCATTGGAAGATATAAAATCATGGATTCATGATATACACGAGGAGTGTCTTGAAGGCTATCTATTGCAGATGACAAGGCTTTACTGCACTAAGCTTTGCACACTGATATTATAAGGCTTACAGTACCAGTTCTCACTCAGCGGTCACTCATCGAGTCACTGTCCAAGATCATCGATGCTTAACTCTGTATAACTTTGTAAATGAGTGATCGCGGGGTGCAAATAGAAAAATATTTTTTAAAGAAATATGAAAAGATAGAAAAATATTAAATCAGTTCAAAATTTTGTCTCGTATGGTAAATGTAATAAGATATACATGACCCTTGAACCTCGGTCTGAAAAAAATAAATTTAACAACAAAAAAAAATGTAATTTTTCCGAATTCACCAGATTCGATCAGATAAGAGGTCACAAGAGCTGGTCAGGCATGCCACCCACGCAAACAGGAGAAGAAGTTCGATGTTCTGAGAACCCCAATAAAAGAAGCTGTTTTTTTCAATTAGGTCTCTTTTGTGGATGGTGACACGAGCAAGACAAGCCGATGCGTGGACTGAGAGAGAAAGAAGCACCCAAAGATCAGATAAGAGCTGGTTTCTACTTGAAAAAAAGAAAGACTCATGAATCTACCGCGCACACTGTGTCCGTCCCCGTTTCTACATATTTCCATGGCCTCAGTAACTGAACGAAGGAAATAAACCACTGAAGGTCCAATATTTGAGGCGAATTGTGTTTTGTGCTTTTCCCTCAGACGATCAACATCACCAACATAGCAGTTACTGATGACTAAGCAATACTCGATAAGGTGAGAGGAATCAATGCTTTCTCTATGACTTAACTGTAACTTGCCTCTCGCTAATGTTACTGTATTAGAATGACTAGTGTGAGAAAGATACTTTTTCTTTTCGTTTTTAAATTAATGTTTACGTAAGACGCTGATCCTCATCAACTTAGCATGTGGGACACATATCTCTTCCAGCCTTTCTGCTGCTGATCTAACCTCATTGCTTCACTTGCGAACACTTAATATATCGTGGTAACTTTATGCAAAGAGTTCGCCATTTTGAAGTACCTTGCATCGCTCTTCAGTCAGCAGAAAGTCCATTTATTGGTTTCATTTTGACGAGAACTAATTATGTCGTCGTTTTATTCTTCGTCTCACAATCAACAACAAAGCCTTTAAGCTAAGAGAAGTCGACACACTTCCTTTGCAACGACATATCTTAAAGGCAACTCACTCGCTTTCCTCTTTTCACTTAAGCATCAGGTGAGAAAATAACTGAAGAATACAGGCAAAAGTGCTGCATCCTCGTCAATATTTAAAGTCAAAAGTCTACACCTCATAATCTGCCTCTCTCTCACTCTCTATCGATCTATCGATCTATCTCTAGTTTCCCCTTTTTTAGTCTGCTTTTTTTTTTTTTTCATCTTCCTATCTCTCTTTCCTTTTAGAATTGTTCACTTCGACGCAACCGGACTAAGTTATTCCACTTCTGCGATATTTCTTTCCGTTTCGCGTACACTTCCACGCTTTCTGTTGCCATCTTCAGCTTTATTGTTGCTAGACGTTAACAGAATGTACCTTTTGCGAGAAATTGTCACATCTCATTAAGAAATTTTGTTGACCAAAAAAGAAAGAAAAATTAACGAGTGATTTAATGAATCTTTCTACCTTTCATTCCTTCACTTGCTACCGACAAATTATTTTTAATTTCTTTGAAATCAAAAGAAATTCTCCATCCTAAATACACACAAATTCCACATATAACTGAAAAAGCACATTGCCTACTCTTATACTTGATCTTTTTATGCTTCTCATAATTAAATTTCTTCTACATGATCAACAAGGTATCATATCTGTATTTCTTTTCAAATTGGCTTAATGCTTCACGACATATTTTTATTCATCTCCTTTGCTTTTCTTTCTTCGTTTTTATTTATTCTTACTTTCTTTTTCCTTAATTTCTACTTTCTACTTTCTTCCTTTATTCTTTCTTTCATTCTTCATTTATTTCTTTCGACTTTCTTTTTCTATTTCCTCTTTTGAACTTTTTCTTCGTTTATCATTTCTTTTTTATTTCTTTTTCTTTTTATTTATTCCTTATTTTTCTTTTCTTTTTTTTTTTTTTTTTTTTTCGCGTGATTTTTTTTTTTTTTTTTGTGTTTCTCATATTCAACTTACATGATCTACAACTTAAATTAACCAGGTATCATCTCAACGTATCATTTTTTTTTAATTCACTTTATCACAACTCATTTTTGTTCTCTTTCTTTCTCTCTTTCTTTGGAATGGAAGAGGAACAAGTGTAATCAGGGAGACAATAAAGACATTCTCGAAATCAAACAAAAGAAAATACATAAGAACCCAAAGAAAATATAAACCATATCAATAAAATAACTTCAACCAACAAAAAAATATTGAAAAAGTTGCATGAAAATTAGATTTAGAGACCATAATCGCAGAAAACGTCCAATGTATATGATAGTAACAATCATCATCATCATCATCATCATCATGTCGTGCCGCCAGCACGGATATCCTTGACCATCTCTCGCCACTTTTCCCTATCGTTCATCGCCTCCGGCAGGTCTTCTGGGTTACATCCTGTGTCCTCACATAGCTGCTGTATGTAAGTTCGGGCTGGTCGTCCTGATTTTGCTTGGCCATATGTGGGGGTCCATAGTAGTACGTCACTCACGAGCTCGTCCTTGCTTCTCCAGCAGTGTCCTGCGTGTCTGGCTCGTCTGACCTGTATAGTTTTCGTGGTGGGAGGCAGGTGGCCGTACAGTTGACGTCTCGTGGGGTGTTGTCGCCAGGATTTGTTCAATATTGCTCTCAACATTCTTGTGTAGTTGCCATCAAGTTTCTTCTCCAGCCGTTTGGTTAGCGTCCATGTAGTGCATCCATATAGCAGTATTGATACAACCGCTGCCTGGAAGAAACTGCGCTTCATTTCATCTGTCAGGTCTGATTTCCATATTATTGAGAGCCTATCTATAGCCGTCCATGCTTTCGTCAGCCGTGTGTCGATGTCGTTTTCTGTTGATGAGACGCTACTTCCTAGGTAGGTGAATTTGTCCACTAGCCTCAGAGAGGCTCCGTCTAGAGTGGTAATGTTGCCCGTTTGGTTGTAACACATATATTCAGTTTTGTGCGCATTGACATGGAGGCCAATGCCTGCTGCAGCTCGTTCCAAACTATGCAGTAGCGTCTCTGCTTGATTAGGCGTATTCGCCAGCAACGCTAAGTCATCAGCGTAGTCGGCGTCGGTGATTGTTTTTGCGGGGTACCTTTTGCTTCTTAGGTGGGTAAGGTGATCTACTGGGAGATGAGCAAGAAATTTAAATTTGACCTTACGAACAAAAGGTATATGCACAACCCAACATTTGTCCCAGGAAATGATACACATAAACTCTTATGGGAGTTTGACATACAAACGGATCACCTAATCTCAGCCAGAAGACAAGACCTAATAATAATCAACAAAAAAAGAGAATCTGCAAAATTGTCGACTTTGCTGTCCCGGCTGACCACAGAATAAAACTGAAAGAAAGTGAAAAAAGACTTAGTACCACGACCTTGCTAGGGAATTGAAAAAAACTATGGAATATGAAGGTGACAATTATACCAATTGTGATTAGTGCTTTCGATGCAGTAACCAAAGGATTATGAAAGGGACTGGAGGACTTGGAAGTTGGGGGACGAGAGGGGACCATCCAAACTATTGCATTGTTGAGAACAGTTAGAATACAGAGAAGAGTCCTGGAGACTTCAGGAGACTTGCAGTCACTCAAACTCCAGTGAAAGACTATCAGCTAAAACTGATGGGAAAAACTGTAATGAGTAAATAATAATAATAATAATAATAATATGTTGAGGCAACTGACAGTATAGGAAACTTAATAACGAGGGTTCCCTTCTAAATTTGTCAAGTGTGCCGTCAAAATACAAATTAGAGAAAAATATCGAAAAAAAAGGGGAGAAACCAAATAGATTATCGGTATTTCTTTCAAGTTTCACTTTGACCGAAGGGCCCTTTATGAAAGCAGTCAGTCTAGTAGTCGTAAAATCCACGAATACAAATGATGTCAAGATAACTCTGAAATGCTAATCCAAATATCTAATTCTTTCCTAAATAGAATTATCAATATCATCAAAGGCCGTACTTACGCTGTGAACCCAATAGGGAAACACTCAGTAAGAACAGAAATGTTAAATCATGAGATGAACAATGAAGTTATTGCTTGATGAAGGACATCATTTAAATAATACAAATAAAAAGAAAACTATTAAAAGTAACATGTATTTAAAATATGCAGTATACTTGACAACTTTTGTAAAACGACAATGAATGCAGAATTTGCTTTAAACCAAGGTTGAAATCTGGAGATAAGAGAATATTTATAACGAAAGGTAAATGTCAATAAAAGATGCAAGTGGCTGTTAGCAGACCCCCAGAAAAGTAGTTACTGTGTAAAGGAATAAAGAGATAGAATCAGCGAAATAAGAAATGCTTTTCTATTCAGATAACGATTGTCTATTTGTTTGAAGAGAACTCATACAGTATCATCATTAAGTTTAATGTCCTTCCCTTAGAGATAGAGACTTTGAAAAATCTTAATATCTTGGGATGCCGATCTGGCGGCTGCTTTCTTGTTATTTAACAAGCTTTGATTAGTCTAGCCCACAATACCTGTTTATTAAGCAGTCACACACTCAAGTACTGAAAAGGGTTATTGCTGCTTAACTTCGATAATCTAACAAAAACCAGTTATTTTAGCAAGACTTGGCTGTATGTTTAAATATCTAATCATAGTTTGGCATGGGCACCTTTGGTGGTGTAATGGTTAGTAAGCTTGACTAGCAAACCTACACGAGTGAGTTCGAGTCTCATTGGGTGCCCCATTCATTCGGCCTTGTGCCACATCGAAGCAAAGAGCTTCGTAAATTACTAATCATAGCTTGGCATATGTCCCCCAGTGATGGGCATTTATTGAGAATCAAACTCACTATTCCATAGTTAATAGATCTGCGGGACTGGATTGCTATCTGCGACGAGATATATCTGACAACTTCTTTCTTGAGATTAATTGTAGCAACAACCATTATTTCTATACCCAGCCTTCATATCGGAATAAAAGTGTAGTATCTGTTCGGCTGTGTTCTTACCTTTGAACACGTATTCATTATTTATGCAAATACATTTGCTTTTGATAGCATTTATTTATTCAAATTTATTTATTTATTTGAATCTATTTATTTATCTATTTCTTTACTTGATGCTTTGGTTATAATAGTCTTTACACGCTAGTTGTGTTAATAGCATATTGTTACATTATGAGTCGTCGCAAAGTAAGTTGCAATCTCAAGAAAACATTTGAAAAAAGGTTTGTCGAAATGAAGAATTTGTCACTTGATCCTGGTAGTAAAAAAAAAAGACGAATACGTTGTTATATTTTGGTTCCAGCGATTATAATTGTGTTAATAATTCAAACCTGTCAATAGTGACGTACAGTTTTAAAATAATAAACTAAACGTTACCTGAAAAAAAGATGGATATTAAAGTTAGTAAACTAATAACCTGCGACAGAATGCCTTACCCAAGAACAGATGTAAAAATCTCTACGTCCAAAAGGAAATAATGGAAAAGGCATAAAAAGATTCGCATTCAAAACAACCACAATAAGATTAAAGAAATACTCAGACACTACAACAGGTTGGACGCTATAGTTAGTAAACACACGAAAAGTAAAAAAGATATTCAATTTGTAAAGAAATAAATAAATGTGCTAATCAACTCGATTTCTCACCGAGAGAAATAGATATAAAAGATAATGTAATAAAGGCTGCAAAGAAAAAGAGAAAGAAGCAAAACCACAAGGAAAAAATGAATTAAAACGCCTGGGAACGAAAACCTCCTCTATGGATAAAACGCACAAAGAATTAGAAATGTTGATATTGATATAGTAAAAACTAATCGATGGTTGAAAAGTCGACTGAAGACGGAAACAGGGGGATTAATAATAGCATTGCAAGAAGAGGATTATAAGAAACCGAAAGTAAAACTGAAATATAGGATAATAATAAAGTAATAACAATTATTATCATTATTATTGCTGTTATTAATTTTTTCTATTAATTAAGCAAGAATTTGCCAAAATCTCGTTACTCCTATCCTAAAAAATGGATAGACACGAGGTTAACAAAGCAAAATTTGAACGCTGTCTACTCATTTGTCCACCTTTGATATTGAATTTATTATTGTTACTCCTTGAAAGTTTTTCACACCAGCATTAATTAACGGTCTTTCACAGGAGTTTTAGTGACAGCAAGTCTCCTCAAGTCTCCAGGACTCTTCTCTGTATTCTGACCGAATTTAATCAAAAAACGGTAACTTTGAAAATAAAGGAGAAAATGTCGGAAAGAAATTGAAAAAGACACAATGATTGGACTTAGATGACGTAAGAGAAAAATGTTGATTTTATAACTTTTATGTGTCTTTAGTTGTTTTACTATCGGAAGGAGTTTAAAGTTTGTAAATCTAAAAAAAATGTTAAATTTCGAAGTCCATTATTTGAAAGGATAACTTTTGATTAAAAAAAGTATGACGAAACATTCGATTATAAATAGAAACTTGCTCTGCATTTGTTGTATTTACATTCACTTATCTGAGACTTAAACCTCATTTAATATTAATATTGTAAAGCAATATAACAGAATACAGAATAATATTCGAGAAATGAAAACATAAGGTTAACCCATCGATGTCTGATCAAATAGGAGATAGCTGGACCCATTTAAAATTTCAATTTTAAACATTTGCAATTTGGTATAAAGCATGGGTTTTTTCATCATTTGTACTCACCATTTTTATTTGTGTGACTTTTTTTCCATTTTTTCCTGGAAGAATACCATATTACAACTAAATCTGATGTAGCTACAATATACTACCCAGGAAAATTTTTTTTTTATTAACACAAATAAAAATAGGACTTAAATAACAAATTTGAGTGCTATAATCGACAGGTGTTCCATTAGTTACTAACATGAAGGCCTAGTCGTCACCCTACAAGTGTTAACTGTTCTAATTTCAGGTACCCAGACAAGGATCACCACCTCAATGCATCTAATAGGGGTCAAAAAAGAAGCAAACAAACTATCCATTGCTATTTTTAAGCAATCCCTCGCAAAAAGCATATAGAAAACGATCCAATTTAGGAAGGTTCTGCCTTGTTTGACATTAAAAAAAAGTCTAACGGACAAAGCAAAGAATTTTAGAAAAGGAGGATTTTCTGACTTTGAAATATAAGGAATAAGTGGTCAGGTAAATTGTGAGAAAAAGGCTCAGTAAGAACTCGAAAAAACTGAAAAAAATACTAAAAGCCACAATGTATTGGGTCACAGTTCTACAACAATAATGCCAACTCAAAATGAAGGAAACAAAAGTGATAATAAAAATCAAGGGCGAATGGAGGGAATTATTACCATTATTAAAGAATCAAGACTGGAAATAATTCAAACAGGAAACTAAATAGATTCTCAAAAATATTCCAACGGAAAACATCACTTATTAAATGATCTAATTTATACAGGGCCAACGCTATGTGGCAAAATGGAGATCCCTCAAAGAAACTCTAACAGAGTGAGAAATACAAAAGCTAGAGAAGAAATGAGATAAGACAACAAATAAAAAAATTAGGAAAATCTGAAAAATTACTAAAGAAAGAAAAACAAAACTTATTGGAATGAAAAGACTGAATATAGACAACAGCAATGAAAACTACAACTGGAAGAATAAATCAAAAAATATTGGCAAAAGAAAGGAGTCTCAAAAGATAGCAGAACAATACAAGCAAATCGACAATTCGATGGAGAAAAAATGAAGAAAAGTGAATAATTGTATTCTAGAGAAACTATAGTTAACAGAAATGATAAAAAAGGTATTGAAGAAGGAAGTTGAAATACATCTATTGTCACTAGAGATAACACTCGTTAAAATAACAAATTGGATGCCACCAGGCTACGATGGGATACATAGATTTTGGATTAAAAAAATTCACATCCATCCATAACAGAAAGGCTCAGTAACTAAATATATACCTACTAAAAGCAAGAATACCCGAATGGATAACAAAAGGGTGACAAAAGAAAAACTTACCCTGATCCATAAAGACTACAAAAAAAAGAAACTGTGTTTGCCTATAATGTAGAACACCCGAACAGTACAAATAAGAAAAGAAATCTACTATTTTTAAAGCCTCAAACTATTTCTAGAAGAACAAAACGAATGTCACAAAGGAACTTGAGAAACAAATGTCTTAATATATAAAGACCAGCACCTTCTAAAGGAGGTAAAGACAAATAAGAAAAACTTTATCATGGCGTGACATAGTTGAACGGAAACCTAGTCGAATAAATTTGACCAGCAAAGTGAGAATTAACGGAAATGGATTTTAGAAGAATAAGTAAGTACATCACCAAAGATTAAATCAAGGATATATTTTTTTTTCTTTTGGTGATAATAGAACAACTCTAAAAGATATATTGCTATTTTTTATGAGAAAAGGAAACTTAAAAATATTTTGTCCGAAAAGTTGTCAGGTGAAAGTTGTCTATTTTGACGGTTTATCACGGCGATCATCGATTAACCTGTCACACACACACACACACACACACATATATATATATATATAATATCACTAAAATAAGTACTCCAAGATTCACGCCATTGGGCGATCTTCAAGCTACTAAAAATCATTACGTTATCATTTGTACTTGCCTGAAGATCACAAAACGGCATAAAACTTGAAGTACCTGTTTTACTATTTTTTCGTCTGTTGCTCGATTCTACGCAGTTTGCGATTTTGATGGTCAATTAATTCTACTTTTAATATCTATCTTTTAATCAAACGAAAAGTTTATAATCAAACCAAAAATGGAATGACCTTTCATTTCTATTTTTACTGATTTGTTTAAGTAATAAAGAAACTTGGGAAACGATGTGCCAAGTGTGTTGAATTGCGGAATGAATATGTGGAATCGGAAGTTCGTTTCATGATTCTAGGTAAATACTACTTGGTAAGGCTGAGAATGTTTCAGCTCCCTCTTGTATTTCTCCCACGTGTATATTATATACACCTATCTGCATTACACACACGTACTCGAACACAACTCCTTCAGCTGTGTTCTTGTTCCCAAACAGGATGTAGTAAGCCTGGCCCCAGATATCGTAACCCCATGACAGTACCTCCCCCTTTGCATCAAAAGGGAAAGCCATATTATGTTTCATTGTCGGAATAACTAGGCATATTATTTGACTTTCCACGTTAAAATTGTTATACTTCAACCGTATGGATGTAGTACGCACATTCGTAGGTGCAGACCCAGGCTTTGCATATACAAACGCAAGCACACAAATACGTACGCTGAAAAGTTCTCGTCCCATCTCATTTTTTTCTAAATTTAAAGAGACTTTATAGAAAAATCTTGAGGTTTCTATTAGATTGCAGTAAATCATATCACTTATTCAAAATATTATGTACATACGAAGTGAGGCCATTTACCTCTGCTAACAGCGAAAATTCTCGTCAAATGGAAGTTTTGTGAGACATAAATTTTTGATGAACCATTTTTTATGCTTATTTATGCACAACAGCAAAATCAGAAAATTCTTTCGGGCTTTAATATACAAACGGGTTGTTTAATCCAAACCAAAAGACAAGATCAAACTTCAGTTAATGAAAAGACAAGAACTTTCCAATTAGTACACGTTGTTGTTCCAGCAGAAAACAGAGTTAAAGGAAAAGAAATCGAAGCACTAAATAAATACTTGTACCTTGCCTGAGAACTGAGAAAGCTAGAGAACATGAAGGTGGCAGAAATAACAATCGTAGTTGCGGTCACTTGAAGTTCAATGAAGACCATTTGTTTAATATTTTTGTAAACGAATAATAAATGAAATAAATATTTGAAAGGATGAACTAAGTTGGATGATGGATATGTGAAAAGGTGTCTACTATTCAAAACTCTTGATAATTCTCTTCTTGGTGGGGCCAGCCAACAACTTTTCAGTTGCACAATTTACGATGTCTGGCAAGGTACGACATATGACCCCGGATTACAATAATTAGACGCCTAATGATTCTTGAACTCATTACGCGAACAATGTGATCAGCTCGAAAGTTTTCTAATTTGTATAATATAGAGGGCGCTCTCTTCTCACTGTTGTTACATCTTGCTATGTTGTCAGATACTGACACACAAGTAGAGAAGTAAATATACTTGATGTTAACAATTACAAACGTTTTGCTCTGTCTTGAAGCGCTTGAGCCATTGTTTCGTGTTCAATTTAAAATGGTTCAAACCTTACCACCAATCCTTTAAATACTAATCTTTTACAAAGATAATAATTAAAACCCTGTACAATTAATTGGATATTTTTAACAATGTTTATAGTGATGTTTACATCTTTGCCATATTTTAACGGAAAAAAAAACAATCTTTGTTGATTTTCCCAGTACACAAAATAATCTATTCAACTGTTTTGTTAGAAAGAAAGGAAAATGGCAGAAATATACTCTAGACTTTTTCTGCTGCTTGGTCTTTTCAATTAACAGCTTTCTTTTGAGCCCATTCATTTCCCGTGTCCACTTTTGTCGATATTTTACAACTACTAATCGTCTTCCTTTTCTTTCTTTCTTTCTTTCTTTCTTTCTTTCTTTTTACTAACTTGTATATTCTTTCTTTTCTTGCTCTTTCTTTTCATCCTATTTATTCGCATAATCTTCCTTTCTTCTGATCTTTTTCATATTTAAGTGGAATGCTGAAAATTTCTCGGTTCCACCAAGACGATAATGATCTGACTTACAGTCAAGTCTATAGGACTTACACTCCTATAATTCAAAATGGACGTTATGCCACTTGTTCCCGAAACAAAGATGGCGGAAACACGAAAACATTCAGTCTCGGGAACCCATTCGCCAGGAGAACCACGTGGTTAGTGCCTAAAACTACGTCTGCCACTCCAATTTCGTCCCGCGTTTTTGGAGCCCACTCCATGACAAGTATTCTCTATAAATACGCTCATCTTCCAACACTCACTCTCTTTTTCACATTTTCACTTACTGAGGCCAACACACTCTCTCCAGTGTGACTTCCAGAGAAAACACTATCACACTCTCATTTCAACTAACAGCAGTATACCGCCACAAAAATGTATACGCCACGCAACCATTCTCTTACTTGTTACATATTTTCGTTGAGATTTTTTCCAACTTCTAAAGCAACAAAAATTTCATCAAACCACTTTAAACACTCACTTCTGGTTCTGGTAGGAATATTATTAGTTATTTGAAACCATACTGCAGTGAGAAAATTAATTCTATTCGATAATTAAAATTACTAATGTTGAATAGCAACATCTGAAAGCATTTAACTGTGTGCAAGCAAATGATTAATATTTTAAAAGATCATTTGTGTTTGATAGGAATTAGTGTAAGATAGGAATACTTGAAAGCATTTAACTGTGTGCAAACAAATGAGCTCTAATTCATTTTTTTTAATTACTTACCAACTGTTTGCTTACAAATCATAGAAACAAGATTTGGTATTAAATAACCCATAAGGGTTGATATGCCATAGAACACAAATTGAATTTTCGAAATTGGGGAAAAGTGCTTATTTCTTGATTCATTTTAAGGATTTTTTTAAATGAAGATTTTCTGACATTTAAAAGTGATTAACCCTTGAAATGTCTAAAAAATATTTATCAATCAACTATGAGAATTTCTGATGACTTGATTTACAATTAATTTAAAATGAATAGGTTTTATTTCATTAATGTTCATACTACACCTAATAGTGAATATATACAGATTCTCAACTCTTGAGGAGAGTTTATTAGAAAGGTAGTGTTCTTTATAACTAATAAAGATATTAGATTTTATCTTGATTTACTGCTCAGTTTCATGATCATGAGCTTTGAAGGAACTAGGAATTGATATCTTCAGTCATTGTTATTTATTTTTATATAAGTTTCTATATATTTAAACTTGATTTATCTCTGTTCTATTTAAATCAGTGGGTTTTTTTTTCAAACTTTGTTAGGCTGCTGCCCACTTGGTTGCCAGGGCGGGGCCTGTTCTGAACTTCGGTCCGGAGCGTGGCCCTGGAAAAGGAACAATGGCAGACTTGGGGCCTTTAATTAGGCACCTAGTTTCGACTAGGCTACCTTCGGGTGGGCGAGCTGCATTTTTGTCTCCTTTGTCCCCCTTGTACGGCACTAGACCAAGCGTCTAGTTTAAGCCGTTTACTGGCATACGTGCCCGGACCCACATTTGGGTTCGTGAAACCGCTTGCCTCATCAGGCTCACATTGCACTAAGTGAGCCGATGAGCAGCACTGACAAGCAGGGTTCGAGTCTCGGCTCCTTCCCGACCTTCCCCTCCCCTTTATCCCCACTTTAATTGGCCTTCGGGCTTTTGACCTTGTGTCAAGTCGTGTCTGGTGGGAGGCAGCGACAAATACTAGGGCACTTCTCTAGCACCACTTCTAACTTCAATGAACATGTACCAGTGTTAAATTAATTATTTTAAATTTGTGGTAGACCTAATCCTATGTCAATGATCATACCTACCGCTCTTTTTTGTTCCTACTACTTTTGTTTCTATAACTGTTAATTTAATTGGTTATAAGCAGATAAATTGTTTTTGACTTAGATTTTGTTGTGGACTTTATATTTAAAAAAAACACTACTTTGGTTCTGAGGTTCTGAAGCTATCTTGTAACGTCCTCTTTTTTGTTCTATTTGTTTTTTTGTTTTGTTTTGTTTTTCTTACTACCCTTTCCACTACCCCACATTCACTTCCGAAAGATGCCATCAACTTCAGAGATGATAGATTTAAATCAAATTAATGACTAGGTTTTTGGAACATCCAATGTTTTTCATGTTAAACCAAAATTTTTAGCCTGACAACTTTAAAAAAATTATCCTGAAAAAATTTAACTGCAGCAGGTTTGTCTGGGTTCATTCTCTGATGTTTTTCAGATGAAATATTAAATCCAAGTGTGTGCATTTTCTGTATATTTGCATCACCTGGGGTATGTGGGGGGACCAGCTTTTCAATAAAAGCTTCATTAATCACAGTTTTTTGTAAATATTGCAATTTAATATATAATTTTTGTTACTTCAATATAACTGACTTGGATATAATTCCAAATATTATAATTGAATCATCTCAAAATCTTTTCTGAATTATTGGGTGTTGTATGAAAAACTTCAAATGTTTTGACAGCATTAAGCTTCTTTTTAGTTTTAACTCTCTTGCGAATGTTAAAAGCACATATACCAAATGACAGTACATTTAATATATCTTTAAAGTTTTCTAAAAATGATCTATTTCAACCTTAAGTTGATGGGTTTTGAATGTTCAAAATATTGTCCTTTTGTTTTATTTTGCTGTTTAACAAAACAGCAAAATAATTCTATTTTTTTCTATTTTTTTAAATACATATTCTCTCAATGTATATAAAAGAAACTCCCTACTTGTCATTTTACATATGATATTAACTGATTTATATTTTTTGCTTGTATCCTTTTCTTTTTTAGGAATTTACAAGCAGCTATTTGCTCTTACTATGATATACAGCAGCCCAGAACCAGCTTACCGTCCGTGTCTTTTGTTAAAGATGTCACAGTTGGAGAGGGAGAATCTGTACCTCCAAATACCAAATTTACAAAAACTTGGCGATTACAGAATTCAGGTGATCAGTTTCTTTTTAAGGAATCTTGGGTGAGGTATGAAACTTTGATTTTTTTTATCATAGGAAGAAAGCAAGTTCTGAGAACTAGTCCTCAGTTTTTTTGTTTTTTTTTAGGAAAATAGACAGAGGGAGCTCCCGATATTTTGTTAGCCGATAAATTTCAGATTGACTATTTTATTTTGTTTTATAAATTCCTAAACTAAGTTTATAATTTATAGTGACTAATGACTGTAACATTTTTCTTTACCATTTTTGCGATAAAAATTCTAAGGTATCATGAAAACTATTAAAGTTAAACAAACCAGACATGCGAGACACTGCTGGAGAAGTGAGGACAAACTCATAAGCAATATACCCCTTTACATTGACGAGCAAAGGCAGGACGACCGGCTAGAACCTATATACAACAGCTCAGTGCCGATACAAGATATCCCATGGATGTGTTCATAGAATTGTCCCTTCCGTCAAATACTAAAATGTATCAATAAAACTTGTTCGAGTATTTCTCCTTCACTCAATTCTTTGTTATTTACTAAGCTTAGTTAAATTTTAGTATTAGGCCAGAGGTATAGGGCATCCTGTGAGACTCGAACTTACAAACTTAGTTTACTAGCCTAGCTTACTAACCATTTTAGCATTCAAAGGATCCAAAAATAAAGCATGGCTTAGATTTGTCAAAGGTTGAAAGCATGGGCCATCCAGTAAGGATTGAACTTGATTTTCAGTAGCAATATATCTGTGAGATTAACTTGCTAACCAATGTTCTGGGTATAACATTAAACTGTATCTGTGAGGGTATAACATTAAACTGTGATACTCCAGTCTTGGAGTTTGAGGAATGTGAAGTAATACTTCATTACCATACTCTGACCTCGAGTGTTAGTACCTGTTAGGGTCCAGTATATGGCTTAAATAGAATTATTAGTGTGAAATATCAACACATGAAATCATTAAACTGTGTGCAACAATAGCAATACACGAAACCAATTAAATGTGTGAAAACAATAGCAATACTTGAAATCCTTTAACTGTGTGCAGACAAATGAACTGTGGCTCGTTTAAAAATGTTACCTACAAACTTTTCACTTGCTAGGCGTTTAGGCCTGGGACTGACTAATTGGTTCCGACAAATTTATATATTTTATAGAATCATCTGATTTTAAGTGAGAACGCTGATTTTCAGGGTGGAATTCAATTGAAGACTTTTTCCATTTCGGAACAATACTGGAAACAGAAATCAGACTTATTGTCTTCACTTGCTTGTGATAATACTTTGAACTCTCTCTTTTATCTCTCTTTTTGGTATAATAAAAATTGATTTAGGCGCTTTTTAGTAATATCTAACAAACTTTAGATCATTTACATTTTTTAAATAAATCATATAAAAACAATTATCTTCAAAGGAGAGGCTCAAAAATAATTCTCAACGCTTGTCAGTTTGTAAGTCTAAAGACCACCCTGTCTTCCAGTATATACAGTGCTAAGTAGGTGAGTCAATGTTGGTGTCAAAACATTATACCAATGCCTTTCTCAGTAGTAATGACAGTCTTAGAAATATATTACTGCAGTCTATTCCCATGGCACAGCAATCTGGTCTGTGTACAAGTTCAGACATCTTCTCACTTTGACCAACATACACATGAAATTTTTTGTATATCCATTACTTTCCAGATATTCAGATTCAATATATGTCTGAAATCTTGCTGCTTTGTGTAGTTGCCAAATTCTGCGCTTTGAAACTGAGGTCAGTTGTCGCTGGTATGTTGTGTGTACAAAATATTTTTGGAAGATTTAGAATCAGTGAATCAGCCAAGGTTAACATTTATATCCTTCGTCATACTTGCATTGATTATCTTTACAGTTATATAAGTGCAACCCTATAGCTAACCCTACTTCTTCATCCTCGTTACCGGAGACTAGACGACACCGATTGCATCCCCTACAGAGGGATAAAACACAATCACATCAAATTCTGGAGTTCTATGGAGTATAGAACAATTCCTGCATTGCCATTACTCCAAGGTCCACTCTGAACCAGAGTGGTAGTACCTGTTATGTTCCCAATTTTGGATCAAATAAATATGTGTACAAATTATTTGAATAGTTACTTGAAGCTAAAATAGTTTACAAATGTTTATTATCATCATTACTTACATGTAACTATCTAATTTCTTTTTCTTTTCTTCACTGCCTTTGGCATTAAATAACTCAACAAGAGTTGTCAGGACATAAAACCAACCAACTCTAAGTTAGGATTGCGTAAACACAGTCAACAGCGCTTGGTGACTGACAGTTTCTCGCCTATGCAATCATCTGACCAAAAAATTGTTTTACAGTATCCCAGCTTATATATACATATATATATATATGTGTGTGTGTGTGTGTGTGTGTGTGTGTGTGTGTGTGTGTGTGTGTGTGTGTATATAAAGTAAATAGATGTACAAGTGTGCATCATTTTAATTTGGTCACATTTTATCGTCACACCAGCAAGATGACCACCGAAGATAATTAATTTTTATGAAAATAATCTTATATACAAAAGGAACATTTGTGAATTTCGCGAACAGATTTCTAAATAATTTTCGCCAGAAAAAATTAACGTTCAGCATCTGTTTCTATGACAACAGCGACAACAATTTCGATTTTCACTTGAAAAATAACTTTTTATAGGATCACATTAAGCCGAACACGCAAAACATGTTATACGCATAAACTGCTAATTTCAACAAATTTTTTTCTTTTTTTTTTCCAGTCATATATATATATATATATATATAACTGGAAAAAAAGAGAAAAACAATTTGTTAAAATATATATATATATATATATGCCTAACATAGACCCCAACCGCTCAGCCGTATATACGACACACGGCCAAGTTTAATGAGATGGCCATAGTCATCAAAGCCTGAGGTGGGGTCCTTGTAGTGTAATGGACTGCGAAATCGTAGTAAGCGAGTTCGAAATCCAGTCGCACCATTACGTTCGCTTTCGGACAAATACCCTTAGGAAAGGTATGAACCCTCTTATCCACCCATCTATGGGTTAAATAGTATCACTGCTGTTCTTCTAAATTGATGGCTTTGGCATTTAATTACCCACGATAGTTGATGATTGAACAAAGAAACCAAACCAATCATCAAAGCCTCTGTCACTTAGGTGTCAGACTACTCCTTCGGGAGGTGTTGTCGCTTGGATAATACTCACTTTTGTTTTGTTTTGCTACTTCCTGTCTGGACGAGGGATGAGAGCACACCCCAGTTCCAACCCGAAAGCCGGAGAGTGTCCATTGGCATGTTGATGTGGGTGTATTTGTACATTTATGGTTTGTATCGTTAAGACACGAATGTAAATGCTGTTAACCTTTCAGGGAAATCGAGCAATCTTATATTTGCCCCGCTAGGATACATGAAAATGTACTTAGCTGCAGTATACAACATGTAGTATGCAAACACTTTAATTTCCAATACTTGAATTTCTTTTCAAATTTTCATTATATTATTTATTTTCTAGTAATCTTTCCTTCTTTTTTTATTTTGGTTTTAGAAACTTAATGTGTGTTACAATTATTTGAATATTTTAGATAATTTTATCTAATACTTTTTTCAATATTTTTAAAATTCTAAGCATTATTCCTTACTTCTTTTAACTATTCTTAACAATTTTTTTTTCAAAGATTTCTATGCTTTCACCTGAATTTCTCAAATTTAAAATTTAAAATATCATCATCATCATCATCATGTCATTCAGATACCATGTATTCTCTTTACTCTCTCTCTCTCTCTCTCTCTCTCTCTCTCTCTCTCTCTCTCTCTCTCTCAGTTATCGTTCTTAGCAGGTCTTCTAAACTACACCCACAGTCCGCACAGCGCAAATGAAGTCTTTGGTGATCAGCCAATACTGATGTGTAGGAGTCCACAGGAGAACGTCGCTTATGAATTCGTCTCTACTTCTTCAGTACTGCCCAGCATGTCGTACAATACGTTTTACTGCTGCTGTTTTGTGGGGTGCTGCTTCCAGAATTTGTTCAAAAAATTCCGCGGCATAATTGGAGGCTTTTAGAGGCTTCTCATTTAATGTGATGGCACCATCTGGTTTAAAACATATCAACTCTGTTTTATCTGAATTAACGTAGAGGCTGTCGGTTCCAAATTGTGCAGCAGAGCTTAAGCTTGTGCGGGTATATTTCTTAGAAGCGCAAGCTCATCTGCGTAGTCGGCATCAATAATGGTTTCTACAGGATATATTCTGCTCTTACTTTTTTTAGATCAAGCAGATTATAAATAGAAATAATGCAAAAATATGTCCTTGCCGGACTCCAACGTCACCATCGTGTTGGCAAACCATTGCTTTCGTATTTTTGAAGGGCGTCATTATAGCTGTAACATTTTCTTTGGGGAGGCCATATGTAAGTTGTATTCTTTCTTCTATATGTGGAATCAAAAGCATTGGAAAAATCTACAAGAGTGTTACCTCGAGATTTTTTGTACGTACTCCTTCGATTATTCGACGAGAAGTTGCGGATCTTACCTTTGTGACTCTTAGTGATTCTGAAGTCACCTTTCTTCGAGAAGGGGTAGATAAACAAAACAAAATAGAGAAATAGACGAAAAATATAACAGTTCCAAAAGACGTTTAAATTCTTTCACGTGTCAAAACTCAAAAGTTTAAACTTTTCCAAGTATTTGAGCATTTTCCCTGGAAGAAAACACTCCAACAGGTCAGGTGAAAAAAGTTTATACTTACGCGCTAAAACTTTGCTTTAACTTGATGTAAGTCAAACTGTGCCTTTTTATATCTTAATTATAGTTTGTGCAGCTATCTTATTTCATCCCAGTTTGATGTTTTAGGTTTTTTTATACGCACTCTTTAAAAGGGGCCTGAAGAAGAGGGAATAAAAAGATGTAGCAAACACTTTTACGACAAAGAACATTTTCACTAATAATACGATATTCAGCGACCATATAAAGTAGTGTCTTCTTCCGTTTGTCCAATTTATATATATTGTCGGCATAACTGACAAGAAATTGTGAGCTAGATTTGTTTACTGAGGATGAAAGCTGTTTAGTAATTGTTCGAAATCTCTAATATTGTAACCTAATATTGTTGACTTTCGTCAGTCATTGTAGATTATAAGATAGTGCGTTGGTGGTGAAATCATAGAACAGGATCATGGAATTTTGACACATCAAATCAACCCCAATCGTAGAAAGCATCTTATATCTATGGTGTGATCGTACCTACATCCTTGACAAAGACAAACAAAGGCTGGAAGTACATTTATTTGGGTTACCAAGTGTGTTGGGGGGGCATGAGTACTTTGGCTGGTTTGGTTTGGTTTGGTTTGTTGGGTTTTATGACATATCAAACTTTGTAGGTTATTTAACGCCAAATCCATTTTTATGTAAATAATCTGTTCTATTTAAAACAATTCAGTTTAGCATAAGTACACAGTTTAATGGTCAAAAACATTTCCATTTCTAACTATTCAAGCAGTTGTTTCAAACAATTCGGTTAAGTGTAAATACAGTTTTAATGTCGAAAAACAGTTCTATTTGAAATAATTCAGTTAAGCATAAGCACGCAGTTTAAATGTAAGTACGGTTTAATTGTAAAAGTCATTTCTATTTCAAACTATTCAGTTTTACTCAAACAATTCATTTTAGCATAAGTATGCTGTTAATTCTATTTAACCCATAGATAGGACCCTTATCAGGTGCTACCACTCCGGGCCAGAGTGGACCTGGGAGCAACGGCATTCCCCAAAGCTACAGCATTGCTGGAACCTCACCATCAGATTGTTTAGTGTCATATCAGGACACTCGTTAGGGGGGGTCTTACCCCTCTGCAGAGTTGCAGTCAGTGTATTCTACAGCCCCAGCTGACTGGGCAATACACAGATTTAAATGTCAAACAGTTTTATTTCAGATAATTCAGTTCAGCATAAGTACACAGTTTAGACGTCAAAAACAGTTCTATTTCGAGCAATTCAGTTCAGCGCTAGTACGCAGTGTCAATGTCAAAACAGTTCTATTTTAAACAATTCAGTTTAGCATAAATACGCAGTTTAAATGCAAAAATCAGTATAGTGAAAGAAGCACGTAGTTCTATTTAACCCATAGATAGGACCCTTATCAGGTGCTACCACTCCGGGCCAGAGTGGACCTGGGAGCGATGGCAATGAAGGGGTACTCCGCATTCCCCAAAGCGGAACCTCACCATCAGATTGTTTAGATTCATATCCAGGACACTCGTTGGGGGGGTCTTACCCCTCTGCAAAGAAGCAGTCGGTGTATTCTATAGCCCCAGCCGACTGGGCAAAGTACTTTGGCGAAGGAATTAACAGTTGCCACTCACGTAATGCAAAGCTCTTCCAACGAATTGAGAACTTCGGTATCCGATTGCATAAAATGTAAGCAAACGAAAGTTGATGAATATGCGTTAAATTCCCGAGCTGACGTTGAGTGGCAGATAACTTCGGGTATGTTATCGACCTGACATAGTCAGGCGGGTTTCGATCCCAGCTTGAAGCGTCTCGCGTGTCTAGCCAAACTGAAGAGTTGTCATACAACGAAACAGTTTGTCTGTGGATGACAAATATATATGTATATATATATATATATTTATATAGTCCACCTCATGCGGAGGGCTTAAAATATGCTGACGGCAACCTCTGCCGACGAGTAAGAGCCTCCATCTAAAAAATAAAAATCCGTGTGTTCTGAGTATAGCACTAAACTACATCCAGTGGAGATGCTCCAGGTCTACAGTTTTGGGGACAATGGAGTACACATTCATTGTAATTACTCCTAGATCCACCCTGATTTGGAGTGATCGTGCCTGTTACGGTCTAATCAATGGGTTAAATAGACCTGTTTGAAAATCATTAGTACTGGATAGGAATTTCTTGAAACCGTTTTACTGAGTGTAAACAAATAATCATTATTAGATAGGAATAGTAACAAAAAATCTCATAACTGTGAATGAATTATTATTTGTATTCGATATCATATAACTTTGTGAAAATAATTGATAATAAACAAATAAAAAGTACAAAAAATGCAATGGAACATTGAAAATATAGTTTTGAATAAGATCAAACATTTAAAAATTGATCAAACTGATATGCCGTGAACAAATAAACCAAACCAAACCAACCTGATGATCGAAACATTGTGAAACTCAGCGTAGAAGGAAAATCTTAATGTTTTAAAACTGATTTGATATTGCTCTAACAAGACAGCTTTTCTTAGTTTTAAAACGGTGGTCACACCACGTAATTTTACTTTTTTACAATATATATATAGGTAAATTTTTTAATAAAAATAAAATAAAATGTCGTATGTGAAAATGTACCATAGCTATGATATTGCTATTAGGGAAATGTACATCGATTGTCCATAACTCATTTAGATAACATGTATACATAAAGAACATAGGAATTTCGAAATTCGAAAACACGTAACGACTTTTTTGTTCAGGTACGAAACTTTTTTATTACTTTTGAGTTAAAGGTTTCGACATAAGGAGAAAGACACAATCTTTTTATGCTGGCTTCTTCATCTGGCCCCTATCTCGTGCGGCACCCATGGCGCGCAAATTCGTCTCGCCTCAGTGAGCCCCAAAAGTCGAACCTCCTCGTTCGGCGTCTAGTTTCAATTCTGTTAACTATCTTCAAATTCCCCCATATCCTCCGATCGCTTCCGGTGCGTAACGTCATTCGCACTCCGTCACCCATTTCTCTTCTCGGGCTATTGTGACATCTCTGAGTGACACGTCCGCTCAGCGCGCGCCCACGTTAACACCTGCATCAATGTTGCACCTAACCCATGTGCTGAGCCGAAAGGTTCTCAGCCTAACTAAACCCAAAGGCATGAACCGAAATCCCGCGGCCATTATATTACAAAAAGAAGACAATAAAAAAAATTAAGTTGATGTTTCGATATTAGGATTACTTCTACAAAAATGAAATTTTATTTCGCAGAAACGAAAACCACACATTTTTTTATTTTGTTGGGTTTTTCTTTTTGGTGGGGGTGGGGGCTTAAAATTTTTTTTTTTTTTTTGCGAAATCGAATTCTATTTCTGAAGAAGAGATCCTTATAGCTAAACATGTCAACTTAATTTGCTATATTCTCTCTCTCTCTCTCTCTCTCTCTCTCTCTCTCTCTCTCTCTCTCTCTCAGACACACACACACACACACATACATAAGGTCTATGTTGCTGTCAATACGAATCCGTGCCAATTTGAAAGAAATAAAGATTATGATAATGTCTATGTTGCAGTCAACACGAATCCGTGCCAATTTGAAAGAAATAAAAATTATGATGATGTCTATGTTGTAGTCAACAGGAATCCGTGCCAATTTGAAAAAAATAAAGATTATGATGAGGTCTATGTTGCTGTCAACACGAATCCGTGCCAATTTGAAAGACAGAAAAATTATGAAGATTTCTATGTTGTAGTCATCACGAATCCGTCCCAATTTGAAAGAAAAAAATATTATGATTATGTCTATGTTGCAGTCAACACGAATCCGTGCTAATTTGAAAGAAAGAAAAATTATGAAGATTTCTATGTTGTAGTCATCACGAATCCGTCCCAATTTGAAAGAAAAAAATATTATGATTATGTCTATGTTGCAGTCAACACGAATCCGTGCCAATTTGAAAGACAGAAAAATTATGAAGATTTCTATGTTGTAGTCATCACGAATCCGTCCCAATTTGAAAGAAAAAAATATTATGATTATGTCTATGTTGCAGTCAACACGAATCCGTGCTAATTTGAAAGTAAGAAAATTTATGATGTTGTCTATGTTGTAGTCAACACGAATCCGTGCCAATTTGAAAGAAAGAAAAATTATAATAAGGTCTACGTTGTAGTCAACACAAATTCATGCCAATTTGAAAGAAATAAAAATTATGATGATGTCTCTGTTGTAATCAACACTAATCCATGCCAATTTGAAAGAAAGAAAAATTATGAAGATTTCTATGTTGTAGTCAACATGAATCCGTGCCAATTTGAAAGAAATAAAGATTATGATGAGGTCTATGTTGCAGTCAACACGAATCCGTGCCAATTTGAAAGAAATAAAAATTATGATGATGTCTATGTTGTAATCAACACTAATCCATGCCAATTTGAAAGAAAGAAAAATTATGAAGATTTCTATCTTGTAGTCAACACGAATCCGTGCCAATTTGAAAGAAATAAAGATTATGATGAGGTCTATGTTGCAGTCAACACGACTCCGTGCCAATTTGAAAGAAATAAAGATTATGATGAGGTCTATGTTGTAGTCAACACGAATCCGTGCCAATTTGAAAGTAAGAAAATGTATGATGAGGTCTACGTTGTAGTCAACACGAATCCATGCCAATTTGAAAGAAAGAAAAATTGTGATTATTCCTATGTTGTAGCCAACACGAATCCGTGTCAATTTGAAAGAAAGAAAAATTATGAGCTCTGTCTCGATTTAAGATCTAAAACTTGGGTTTAGATGGAGATATTGTGGCGTATTGTTGAAGGAAAGGGAGCTCGATGCCACAAACTCAAAACCTGTTCGCCTTACTGCATTTGGGGAAACTATTGATTTATATCTTTGTGGCACAATGATGTTCTTTCATGTGTGTATATAGAGAGAGAGATGTATGAATGTGTGGGTCTCTGTGTGTTTGTGAATGGATGGCTAAAAAGTTATTTTATCTTCAGCATTTTAGACGGCATGAAACTCTCTGAAAGATCATCCTTTTTCTGTCTATTTTGAAGAAAAGACCACTGAAAGAGCTGTGCCCACGTGAACCTGCATGAAGGTCCATGACCGAAAGTAAGGACCAAGGACGTTGGTCGCTTGAGTCGAATAGACCAGTAGTCTAAGATTCAGGCAGTTAGGAGAGAGACGCAGGCAGAGAAGGGGTTCCAGCAGAGAATGGCTACGTTGACAAAGACAGCACGGCGCCATAGCCGTCAGAAGTCGGACGTTAGACCAGTGTGAGTCAGCATTTTTGGTAGCTGTTGGAATTTCACAAAGCATTTGTGATAGCCAAACACACACATAAACACAGAGTATCAGAAAAATGCCCAAGATGTTGCCTTCTCATGTTTTAGTTTCTTGAATCCGTTGCTTAATCTTTCTCCTTCTGTTTGCTGTTGTTTATTGTTATTTTTTGTTCGTTTTGTGATATACCCACTCGGCCGGGTGTAAGAAATAACGGAGTCTTCACAAACGATCGATTAACGACCAACAAACCCACTGAGCGGGGTTATTTCATATCTTCTCTTCACCCTTTTACTTGTGGATACTTAGAAGGGCAGAAATAGAAACCTGAATTCAAACCATCTGAACTCCGCTTAAAAGAATTTACCTTGTATTGTGTCCTGACTGTGATGGACGAGTTGTTTAAATACATTCATTCATCTGTTTTTTGTTGGAATTTCTTTTATAGACATTGAATCAGATTCCACACAAAACTGCAAGCTCAATAAGGATTTATCGAATTTTTTTCATGAGGTAACTGGATGATACTCAGAACTTCAAAAGCAATCATATTTTCAGTGATCAAATTTTTTGTCTCTTATATTCTTTCCTTCGTAATTAAACTTCATTTGGGTTTCATCTAAATGTTTAACAACTGGCATGAATGCATAATTTACCAGAAATTGATTCTAAAATTTAAAAATACTTTTTGTCTTCATTTTCTTTTTTTTTTCTTTTTTTTTTGTAAATATCATTCAAACAAATTGTTCTCCACTTTCTTTCAAATGTTCTTATCATCTTCAGTTTTTCTTTTCTCAGAAGATTGTCTCAAATCTTCTCTGAATATTTATATCATCATTTATGCATGCACACACATACAAAAACACATGCACACATACAAACACATGTGCGCGCGCACACACACACACACACACACACACATATATATATATATATATATATATTGTATAATCAAATTCATCCAAATCCAAACCACTCGTAATAATGGATTTGAGGCACAACAGATTAAAAACTGTTGTTTTTTTTTTTATTAATGTTTTCAGAAACGACGCAAATAATTGAAATGAAAAATGGCAAATTGTAAAAATAATTCTGTGAGCCTAATTTTAATGCTATCATTAAATCCGAAATTAATTTAAGAATTAAGACAATTCGTTGTCCAACATACATTATATTGATTTGAAAAGTGATTCCCATTTAAGTGGAGAAATTAAAGCATAAAGCAAAAATCATTAGTAAACCACAGTAACAATAATAATTTTGGTCTAGATGAGACCTGCATAATAATAAAAAAAAGTAAATGACAAATATTTAGGATCTACTATAATCTCACAAAGACAAACAATAAAACAACCATCCGGTTTCTCTATTATAATTTCGTTTTAGCCAAATTAAGATTAAAACAAAATAGAATATTAATAGATAATTAGATATTAGACAGATTTCATTAAAAGAAAATTGAATGGCTACAATATTTTCTTCTTCACTAATAATCATCTGTTATAATTTATACCGCTCTGTCGGTGGGGCTGTAAAATATGCCGACTGCACGTCTGCAAAGGGTTAAGACCCCCATGACATTAAACTATCTGATGGTGAGGTTTCGGTCCTGGAGCCATGAGGAAATATTGAGTACTATTTCATCGCCACTACGCCCAGGTCAGCACTGAACCCTTAGGGTCCTATCTATGAATCAAATAAAACTATTCAATCATTTACTATATTTGAATCCATGTAAATGTATACGAACAAATGGTTTATGTTAAATAGAATTATTTGTGTTTGCAATACTTAAAACCATTTAACTGTGTGCAAACAAATGAGCACGAACCCATTTAAAAAAAAAATTACCTAAAAACTATTCGCTTACAAATCACACACACACACACGCACAAATACATGTATATATATATATATATATATATATATATATATATATATATATATATATATGTATTTGGCCTTAAATAACCATCAAGGATTGATATGCCATTAAACTAATAACCTAACCTAACCTAATGTTGTATTTTATATCATCAATTAATAGCAAACTATATCATTTTTCAATAAAAAAAATCTTCAGTTATATTTTATTGTAATAAAAACACACAAAACAGAATTTTGCAAAATTCTTCAATTTTAAATTTTAAAGCTACCAAGCAACCTGCACTCAGTGTCTGTTTCTTTCTATAATGATTTACGTCAAAAATTCCGTTACCATCATAAATAAAAAAACAAAAAACAATCTTGCTGTATCTAATGAAGTTATATAGGTAAAACGTATCATCATACGAATAAATCATCATCATCATCATCATGTCGTGCTGGTAGCACGGATATCCCTGACCCTCTCTCGCCACTTTTCCCTATCGTTCATCGCCTCAGGCAAGTCTTCTGGGCAACATCCTGAATTTCAATTACTTGGTTTTCATTTTTTAGTCATATTTTTAAAATAAATTGTCAGATAACATTATTCAAATTATTTATTCTAATTCATTGGTATAGTGGTGACAAAAAATTTACAAGATGATATTCAAAGTGAGAGAGAATTTGAGAAAAGTTGGGATCTAAAGGGAAGAAACTCTGAAAAAGACATAGTTAAAACGTATCTGAGTGCCCGTGTGCCTGTTCTTATGTCTAGGCTGTCTATAGAAATGTGTACATATAATTAGAGATGAATAACTGCTATATCACTGAGACAGAAAAGGAAACACCTTTTCTACCATCTTATACTAGATTTACAAAAGTAGTAATTAATTCATTTTAATTGAGTAGTTAAATTTGATTTAATTACAGCCGAGGTAATTGTTTCTTTTATATGCCCTACCACTAGAATAGTGGTTGGTGTAATTGTTCCTAGAAAATTGACACGGCAAGCCGATTTCAAATCCTGGGCAAAACTATTTGCGTTTCACTGGGCGCTCATGCTCTTCACCTCTGTTATGGATAAATAGAAGGGCAGAGCGGGATTTTCAGCTGTTCCATCCTATATTAGTGAGATCTATGATTGATATGTGGTGTAGATGATTTAAAAGAGCCAGCTGAAAAGCAGATGGAAAGATACCACAGAGTATAACTTGATATGACTAATAGCAAATGAACCCAAAGTCAATCTTAAACTGATTGGATGGTTTTAATTATGTGACCAAACAATCGTAGAAGTTAGATTTCAACTTTAAGTTAACCGAAACTATTTGAATAGGATGTGAGTTTCCATCTGTTCCTGGACAGTTTTGTAATGGAATGAATAAGAGCAACTTGTCTAAGAGACTGGAGAGACTCTGAATTTAAATCCTCTGCCAGCATTGCAGAATAACTTGCTGCGATTGAGTGGCAAAACCTGTAACCGAAGTCCCTAAGAGAGTCCAACGTTGTGTTCCCGATGATGCAACACTGATGCTATACTGTGCAGCACCTTGCCCTTCCTTTGAACAGCATCTGTGTCATGAAGAAGACCTGCTGCATGGATAGCTGCTTCCCAGGACCTTTTGTAAGCATATACGTAAAAGTCGAATTAGATTTGACACAAGTCCAGACGTACAGGGCACTTAGTAAGGACTGATCGAACTAATTGCTGGCTAACCATACCACACGACAATATATATATATATATATATATATATATATATATATATATCAGTGGCGACTCTAGCCTATTTTTGCTACTCGTGCCCCCCCCCCCACGCCCTCTGTCAACTTCAAGTCCCAACCCGTAGTCCGTGGACCCAAAGTAAGTCATCATAGTTGCTATTGCGTGATTCTCCATTGTATAGCACAGATTGACTAACGTACCTTTCATGGTGGTTTTTTTGTAAACAATCAAGATACTATATAATTTGTAGTCTTGTTAATACAGTAGATAAGATAATTATTTTCCTTTCAAAAGTATAGAAGAAAAGAGATGTTCATTACTATGACGAGAAAAATATGTTTATTAGAATAAAGAAATTGATGACAATGACAACTAACCAGGTTAGCAATTAAGTCCACAACTCCCCAGGTCATTTCTTTCATGGAATTATAAAATAATTAAATGATTGATTTTTTATTAACACTTCACAATCGTTTTTTTATTTTTTATTAAGGAATGGTTTATTCGTGAATTTTGAATCATAGAAATCTACGAAAAATACGGGTTCTATGTCATTTTATATTAATAGTAAGAAAAACCCTCAAACCTCGGAACCTTCGTAGAATTCCGTAGTAGTACGTAAATACTTTTGTAATTTTTTTTCATAAACGAATTAAAACACGCCGTTTAACCAACATTTACCATAGCGATGATAATGACGTCGGCGACGGCTATAATCTGCTATCCCCCCTCTCTCTCTCTCTCTCTCTCTCTCTCTCTCTCTCTCTCTCTCTCTCTTTCTCTCTCTCTTCCCAAGACAGGCGTCAGCAGTCACATTGTGCTAATTTTTTTGAGCACGGTATTTTGACTAGCTTTTGCCATTGGCTACAGCCAAAAGCAAAATTTCTCTAACATTACTGTTATTATAAGGGTCTTGTGCTTGGCACGGATTACGCGTGTTCAACATTATAGCCGATTTTATGGGATGTTCAATGGATCTGACGGTGGCCGGACAAAGACCATCCGTTCAAAAACAGCATCGTTGTATTATTCCCAGATATATTTATGAACTTTTGGCTACTTACTTATCGAAACTTGAATAGATACGTAATTTAATTGAGATCAGACTAAGTATGTTTGCTTGAAATTAATGGATGATTTTTAATCCATTTTGAATAACATTGACCGAGTTATTGGTCGTGCCGGGCACGAGTAGCACTAGTCCCATCTCCGCCCCTGATATATATATATATATATATATATATATATATATATAGTGTATTGACATGTCAGTTAATTCAAATCTTACATAATTGAATTAACGATTCATTGTTTCAAAGTTTTGGATACTAGAGTGGATATTATGAAGTGAATGCATCTTGAGCGGTAATGATGACGAATTTATATCAGGAAAGAAAAAGTTAGAAACCTGTTCACTGAAAAATACCTCTCAGTTTATTGCTGATGTTACTAATTCCCTCTGTACCTGTCTCAAAAACTGAAAGACATAAAGTGGTATTTTTCAATCGAAAAGAAAAGTACTATTCTTAGGAAAAACGTACCCCCACCATAACGAGCAGTTTCACATAGCCCCGACATTTAGATCGTTACTGCTCTCTCTCTCTCTCTCACTCTCTCTGTAACTTTTCAAAAATCACCAAGTTTTGTGTTCGATAGTCTCTCGAACTTACTGTGAGATTTCTTGTGATTGTCTTTTTTATTGTCGGTCACACAGCTGAGCACCAGGGTTACTAGGGGTGAAAGAACCCATTACACACACAAATAAATTAAATAAATGAAAGTAGTAAAAATAATATTTTTCTCGTTTATGTATTTCTAATAAACAATGTTTCTCGTAAAAATAATTCTTCTTTGACTATCTTGACTTCTTCGTTGTTTAATTACTCAACGTTCACGTGAATATTATGATGCGCTTGTGCACTTGAGTGGGTTAATTCAAAGGGTAGTCGTGTTTATGGTCTTTCTTTCCTTCTCATATCCTGGATATGACACTAAACTGTTTTCAGTATTGAGGTGCAAGTTCTGAAGCTCTTGGGAGGGTGAGTTATTGACATTACTTCCAGATCAACTCTGATTTGGAGAGGTAGTACCAATGAGGGTGTAATCTATAAGAAAAATGTATCTGTTTGAAGGTTATTAGATAGAAATACATGAAATCATATAAATGTGTATAAATTATTTGTATTAGATACGATTACTTGAAACAATATAACTGAGCAAAGGCATGATAATTTTCTAGTAGGAATAGTTAGCATGGTTTCTAATTATTTAGTAATAAACTAAGTAGTTTGCTCTTATTTGACATAACCATGTCAGTGTGGTTTTGAATATGCTGGCTCTTCAGAAGAGTAAGAGCTTCACAAACGGGAAATTCTGGGTATGACGTTAAATTTCATCCAATGGTGATGCTTCAGTTCTGGAGCTCTGGAAAGTATGAAGTACCTCTTAATTGCTATTATTCCGACCCGGAGTTGTCGTACCTGTAAGGTCCTATCTATGAGTCAGATAAATATCTTTGAAAATTATTAACATTAATAAGAATACTTGAAACAACACAACTGCGTGCAAAATATTTATATTAAGAATAATTACTTGAAGCGATAAAGGATTAGTATTAGTCAATTGAAACTATAAAATTGTTTACAAAAATGCATTCTGCATTAAATAATCCAACAAGGGTTGATATGCCATATAATCAAGCAAATTTTCTTTTCCTTCTCTTTCTTTTATAAATATATGAATATAATTCTCCCTTTTCCTCGTGATTCACACCTTACACAACGAGGTAGTTATGCTAATTTTCCCCCAAAATTAAATTCAAATTTACCGGCATTCGATCTATGCACAAGTATTTGCCTAACACTTCAAAGTCGTAGAATCCTTCGAAATGCGGAAATTACCACAAAGAAAATAATTTATATATTCTATTAAAATTGTAATTAAGACGTTTCAAAATACCTGAGGTAAATTCACTGAAATTTTGGTAGATGGTATCTTCTGCTTATATATTTCAATATTGTTGACTTTTATTCACATTAAAATTATTTACATTATTTATATATATTTGAAAATAAAAGCTTTATTCTGTCCACTCACTTGAATATCTTTTTATTTTTATTTTCATTTTATTCAAATACTCGACGGACAGTAAATCCATTAGGTTCCCAAAGTAACATCGATACAAGATAATATTGATGCTTCAATTTGGGAAAGAGGGAAGGATTTTGATTCGTGTTTTAGATTTATAGTTGTTATATGGAAAATCTGGATGATTAAAAAATATGTTCAGCACAAACACAAAACGTGCAAAATCATCTTTTAGCTTGCAAAGGAGACTAGAAATGACTTTATTTTCTTAGAGTATTTTCAGTCTACTACTCTGGTACAATTCTCGTTATGATATGCTGTTTTTATTAGGTTATGGTGATATACATATATTATTACGCGCTTTGCTTAATGGTTACTGTTAAAGGATTTAAACTCAGTTTACCAATTCTATTAATTGGCAACCCGAATTCAAATTCTAAACAAAGTTTTTTTCTTTTCACTTCGTGCTAATTCTCTTGGGAAAGCATGAATTCTTCTGTAATTCCCCCGTCCTCTCCACCAGCTATGATTTAATAGGAGAACATACAAAGCTCTTTAACCTAGGAGAAGGAAAACTCTGAATTCAAACCAGCTTAAAAATTGACGTTACATCCTATCCTGCTCATAGCAAAAGGGTTGGGTACATACATACAAGTTATGTTCAACGAGTATCGAGACTGAAGCTGTATTTAACAAGACTGACGTAAACGATGCGTTAATTTTCTTCAAAATAGTCCTCTTGGGATTCAGTACACTTATTCCAGTGAGTTTTCTTTTGGTCGGAACACACCCGAAACTCCTGTATTTCTTTATATATCTTCCGCGTTCTCAAATAAAACTTTGAGATGTATTTTCAGCCTAGGAAACAAGAAAAAGTCGCACCGAGTCAGGTCGAATGTGAATGGAGGTTTCAGCACTTGCATAATCTTGTGTTTTACCAAAAAGTATCAAAAGTATGTTTCATGATTTTTTCTTTTCAAATTAGCGATATATACTGTCTCAAGGTCAAACATCCTCGCTTTATTATATAAATTGCTTCGCAGTTCATTTAATTTTTTTAATTTAAAGATTCACTCTCAGTACTTTTTTCACAGTTTGTTCGTAGTAAGAAATTTTGATATGGAATTTCGGAAAAGTCTAACATTGTAAATTCCCCCAACAAAATTAGAATATTCAGATCAAAATTCAACTAATAATTGTGTCAAGCTTAACGATAGATAGATAGATAGATAGAAAATTTTAGTTTGTTTGGTTGTGTTTTACGGCATGTCAACCCTTGTGAGTTATTTAATGCGGGATCCTATATATATATATGTGTGTGTGTGTGTGTGTGTGTGTGTGTGTGTGTGTGTGTGTGTGTGTGTGTGTGTGTGTGTGTGTTAGCGAATAGTTAGTAGGTAACATTATTTTTAAACGAGTTTGAACTCATTTGTTCGTATACAGTTAAACGGTTTCAAGTATTGTTATTTAATACTAACAATTCATTTATTGCACACAATTGAATAGTTTCAAGTAACGAACACTAATAGTTCTATCTGTATACAGTTAAACGCTTTCAAGAATTTCTATTTAACATTAATAACTCTATTTGATATTAATGATGATGCCTAGTAAAAGAGTTCAAGTATTGCTATCTAATACTAATAAATCTATTCAAGATTATTCATTCGTCTTCACACTATAAAATGGTTTCAAGTATTGTTACGTAATACTAAATATTCAGTTAAACATTAATTATTTGTTTGCACTCAGTTAAATATTTTAAAGTATAGCAAATGATTAAATAGTTCTATTTGACCAATAGATGGAACCCTCACAGTTACTACCACTCCGGATCAGAGTAGACGTGCTAGTAATGGCAATGAAGAGGTTTTCCACATCCCCAAAACTCCAAGCCTCACCATCAGATTCAGTTTAGTGTCATACCTAGGACACTCGTTGGAGGTGTCTTACCCCTCTATATTCGGCGTATTCTACAGCCCCAGTCGACGGACCTGATAGATAGATAGATAGATAGATAGATAGATAGATAGATAGATAGATAGATAGATTTAAATTTGTGCGTGTGTGTGCGTGCGTGTGTGTGTGTGTGTGTGTGTGTGTGGTATCTGTTAGTCTTGTGAGATCATGGATTTGGGCTAATAAAGTCTTCCTTCCACACTGGGGTACAGAACAAGACAAGTTTATATGAAAGAATTAATTGCACAAGTCTCCTCAATCTTCCCCGCAATGATATTGTCCGAGGGATGGAAGATACATTTTGATACTTGTGTCGTTGCAGAAGTTGCCAGAATAAGGTTAAAGACAGCTTTGAAGACAGCTTCGTGTTTATTTTCAGGGTTTCTCAAGTGCCGCTTACCACATTAAATATTACTGATTGAAATTTATCCCGGAATTGGTTGTCGTTTTTACATCTACATTATTTCAGCCAATGTAAATGATGAATTAACAGTAACAGGACGTGATTCTCTTTGTTCTATCTTTTCTTTTCTTGTCTTTGTCATTTTTCTTTTTTTACTTCCTTTCTTGTTTCCTTCCCTTCAAACCCCTACGCTTCAAATATAGATATTCATTTTCTCGCTAAAATATATTTCCAAAAAAATATACCTCAACATAAATTCTGACATTGTAAAAATAATTTTGAAAATAAAGACACTAGCCACATAGTAGCACGCGCCTTTTATTATAATCCGTTTCCACCCCAATAAGGGAGAAGTTTCTCTTTATTCTTCGAAAGCCCATTGTCAGCTGCTTCATTTAGCGTTTGAATTCTAACTAATGTATTCAAGCTCATGAACAAACGATTTTTACTTATCCCATACTTTAGAAAAGATCTTTCGCCTGTCATCAGTCAAATATGCCTTTGCAAATGTCCGACACATCCACTATCCGGATTGCCGGGAGTGATGGGGCTTATTACGTCACGCTAGTGTAGCTACACCTTGCAAGGAATCTATTGGGAGAATAAATTTATGATAATTTTGACTCACAGGTAAGTTGATAGATATTTTCTAAACTTAGCTTCGTTGTAGTACAAGGCCAGAATTATGGAACAGGAGAATTGAAATCATTAGAAATGATTATGGGTTTTGTAGTTGTGAAAGTAACTTGTTTCACGTGATCAAAAAAACTCATCTTACTATTTTAAAAAGGCTAGATAGGAACAAGATGGAATTGAGAGGAATTTACCAGCGAAAGCACCGTGTTACACTAGGTCATAAAAAACTAAGCTTACTTTTAAAAAAATAGATAGATAGATAGATAGATAGATAGATATTACTATCATTTATTTATTTTTGATTTTTTAGATGCTGTTTTGTTTGGTAATCTGTGAGCTCCATCACTGATTGTTAGCATAAATAAGCAAAGAATAGAATAGAAAAATATTTTGGTTAAATCTGAATTAAACATACGAAAAAATAAATTTATTCTCCTGTTTCACTTTTATTATCTATGAATCTTAAAAACCAAGCCTTGTTACCATCATTAAAAATATTATTACATTAAATGTATGGAAAAGACGTAAGATATTTAGTACTATTCAACACGGAATCTTTCTGATTGGATCTGTATAGGACGTAACAAATCTTAATATCTCTGTTTGTTCATATATATTTATCTACCTAAATAGCGACGTACAAGTCGATCTAGCATATAAGTCAACCTCAAGATTTTTAGCTCAGAATTCTAGGTTAGACCTTTATCTATTTAAGTCGACCCCCAAACATACAGTAGGCTATTGGTAGTATATAAGAAAAATGTATATCTTACACATTAGAGTTTATATTCATATAAATTACCAATCTATTGCGTTATCATGAGATTGTGCAGATCCTATTTACCAACCCCTCCACTCGGGCAGGATATGACACAAGGTCAATTTTTAAGCGGAGTTTAACAGGTTTTAATTCAGAGTTTTCCTTCTCCTAGACTAGTTGCTTAACCAAGGCTGAAGAACCGAGTCTGTCCTACTATCTACCCATAGCTGGAGGGAGAATAATTGGATTCATACCTTTCCCAAGGGTATTAGTGCTATGTGAAATGCAATCAGTCTCGTCCAGGATTTGAACTCGTGTCGCCGTGTTCATTTCCTACGGTGATAACAATTACACTACGGGCACCTCCCATGAGATTGTGCAGATAAACAACATACTGTAGTTATCTGACTGGCCACCTGAGTGCTATGACATTCCGGTTAGTGTTTATAATCAGTGCATCAGCTGTGGGAAAATGTGTGGTATATGATACTTTATGTGTATGACAGTTTTATCATTTGATATCAATCTCTGTGTTAATTTGTTAAATATATTCACCAAGCACAAGTTTAAGAAGGAAATGTCTGTGGCAATTTGCAGGTAGGACGATAAGTGGTATATATCTATTGTTAGGAGTACTATTCAATTAGTTGAGCACAATTTGGTAAAGTTTGGATTTCAGCTTTGCCGTATAAGTTGACTTCTAGTTTTGTAGATATTATTTAGGCTTTAAAATTGACTTATACATCACAACTTATCGTATCTATTCCAGCCTGCTATTCAGTCTGTCTCTATCTAGCTAGCAAGTTCACTATCAAGTCCAGTCTGTCTGTTTGTCTGTCTCTGTCAATGTATCGATCTATTCCAGTCTGTCTATCTGTATCTGTTATCTATTAATGTCTATATCTATTTATCAGTGTATCTACTCTGTATAACTCTATATAACTATCTATTTGAGTCTTTCCATCTGTCAGTCTATATCTGTTAGCAATAAAAATAAAAGCATTCATTCTTTTTCAAAAAGAAAACGCAAACTCAAACAGGCTTTACTGTCTCGCTCTATCAACAACTCACCTTCCCTCGCGCAGATCGCAGGAAGAACAAAAAGGATAGTGCCGACTTGCTTCTCATTCGCCTTTTATCTTACAAACCACTTATCCACAATACACTTCACTTTCTCTTTCCACTTAAATGAATGATACCCTCTCTCATCCTCCAGTTTCTTCCTCTTATTATCTGTCACAACCATGACCACACAACTCTGTATCTACCTATCTATGAATTGTTGGCGAAAAACTTCAATAATCCACCACAATGAACTTTTGGGGATTGATTATTAGGCATAAATTGTCTATAGCTACGAATTTTTGATGATAAAGTGTTGACTATAAGTGTTCCATAATTCAACGTCTTGAATTGAAGGGATTCTAGAAAATATAGCCAGATCCTTGAAAATAAGAGTCACTCCTAATAATAATTCCTGAAATCGTTTTGCATAAGTTATAGAGAAAAACTTGTAAAATACTAACGATATCATGTCTCTTAAATATGATTTACTTTAATCGAAGATAATAATAAAAAAACGCCTGTGATATTCAAATAAAAACAAGTCACCAAACGGATGCAGAAACTGACATTTGGATCGCAATCAGTCATCAGCTCAACAATGATTCATTCATTCTCGTTTGCGCAGACAGAGCATCATGGGAATATTTTATAATGCAACGACCATATTAGACTTGATTAAAGAACGAGTTCAGAATTCTCAAGAGAGAAAATAAAAAATGCCGGGATGGACTGTGACCAGAACACTAGAAGCGCTAAAGTAAGAGAAAAAGCATAATTGAAAAAAAATACTCTAAATGACCTTACAGAAAAGGTCTCAAATATTCATATAAAAAAAGTAATGGTTGGTTTCGTAACCCGTCTAAAGCATAAGATTCTCAGTTGTAAGATGAGAAAATGACTAGTATCATAATCTCTTAATCGTTAAAACTTTAATTTTTAGTTTGATTTAGAAAATTATTTAAATCTCTCTCTCTATCTCTCTCTCTCTCTCTCTCTCTCTCTCTCTCGTACAAAATATATTTACAGTATAAAATTTTGCATTGAGGTGTATCTACATATCTGTATATTTGGTTAGAGTTTCTAAACAGTAGAGTTTGGTAATAAACAATACCTAACAATATCCGTTTTCATAGGAGAATGCTTCCCTAGAAATAGTAAAATCCTGCTATTCTTTGTTAATAAGAAAATTAACTTATTATTTTTAAAAGCTTTGCTTGTAGATTATTTATGGGCAATACTATCTCCTGGTGCATGTATATATGAGCGTGCGCATGTAGGTACATTTGTAGAAAATCTCTCTCTCTCTCTCTCTTTCTCTCTCTCTCTCTCTCTCTCTCTCTCTCTCTCTCTCTCTCCCCATATATAAATATATATATATATATATACCAACTTCTTCGTACGAGCAAGATGTGATACAAGTTCAACTTTTAAGTGGAGTTTAACACGTTTACATTCAGAGTTTTCCTTCTCCAAGACTCGTTTCCATATCAAGGAGAATAATTAGATACATACCTTTCCGAATAGTGTAAGCGCAATGCGAAGTGCAAATTGCCTCGTCCAGGATTTGAACTCGGGTATACCGTGTTTATTACCCTCGACGATAACCATTACATATATATGTATATATATACTGCTCTCTCTCTCTCTCTCTCTCTCTCTCTCTCTCTCTCTCTCTCTCTCACACACACACACACACACACACACACACTGTGGTGACCAGTGAGAAATGAAAAATGCTAGCTCGCCAAACAAATAAAAAGATTGATCAATCATTAAATGAGCTTCGCATTATAAATTGTAGTTATATGACAACACTAACGAATCATATATGGAAGATTAGTGACGATACAGGAAAATAAACAATCATCAAATGGCAAATATTTTTTTCAAATCATTAGCATAGAAAGAAGGAAATGTTGTAGTTGCCTTTTAGAAAACCCGGATGCTAGTAAATTACTAAATCGAAGGACAGAACTCCCGTCAAAATCTACTGTCTCATTTGCCCTGAATATTTTTAATGCCAATAAGTAAAATAGATAAAAAAGAAAAAAGATGAAAAGAGGGTATAAAAAGGAAAAGATACAAACAACATCATCGCTTTTTTAATCATTTTCTACCCTCCATTACACGCTGACAAAAGATAGTATAACAGCAAATAACCGCACACACTATTAATATACATCTAATGATCATGCAATCCAATATAAGTAAAACTTTAAGCCATGGTTGATATTTCACATGGTGAACATTTTAATATTTTAGATTTTAAATCGGCTCTGCTTGATAAGAGCATTGAGCACTTTTAAACAAAAACTAATATTAATACACACACATACACAGGCACACAGACACACCCATGTTTATATATATATATATATATATATATATATATATATGTTTTTTTATCTGATTGATCTGATGAAGTCCTGTTAATTTTTTTCGTGTTTTTGAAAATTTCAAAAATGCGTAACAGGATGGAAATAAATTTATAATCCTTTGTGATTGGTTTCGTTGTTTTTTTCTTAATGATATATATATATATATATATATATACTGGTCTCTCTCTCTCTCTCTCTCTCTCTCTCACACACACACACACACACACACACACGCACACACACACACACACACACACACGCACACACACACACACATATATATATATTGTTGAAGAAAATGACTCGTCGGGTAAAGAAAAAACTCAACGAATCACAATACTGATTTCGTTAGAAAAAATAAAAATAAAACCAAATGAGTAACAATAGAATAAATATTGAAAAATTACCCTCTATGTATTTTGAGCCGGTTTAGAGAACCGAATAAGTGATTGAAACTAACTGCTTGGATTTCACTGAAAAGGATCTTCAAAAACTTTGTTAGAAAGTTATTTAGTCAGATCAATATGGGGATTATACCTAGAAGTAATTCCAAATAAAGCTAATTTGCGATGGATCAAAAGTTTATCCTATGTACATAAAAATATCAAATGTCTCCCTGCATATATCTTAAGCAAAATCTTTCATAACTCATAGACAAAAGCAGGGTTTTTATAAACATTTTCAGAAAAATGTACAAAAGTAAAACCGATGAAATCGTTATTGCACCAGTACTTTTTGCTTTAGCGTTTCAGATGGATCTTGTCTTTGGTTCAAAGTGACTGATTACACAATTTAATTGCTTTGGTTTTTGCGTTGGGTAATACAAGCGCTCAGTGTTGTTAAATGAAGATATAACTGATATTCTTAAAACGCATCATCCAGACTCCTTCGCAGAGTGGATGGCGGAAAAAACTGGATCACAATTCAGCAACACATGGCAAAGGGTCTCTCCACGTCATGGGAATCATTTCCTCAATAAGAGCTAAAAATGTAGGAGTTGTAACATTGCTAACAATGCCAGGAAAAAGTTGCGGATGTCACAAAGAACAAAGATGGGCCCATCATGCACTATGTAAACCACGAATTTTCTAAAATAATATTTAAAGAGTTTCTAACACTGGAACCAACAGGCTATAATATCAATGTCCTTTGACACTCATACCTCTTTGTACTACGAAATAGTCATCCTAATTGATTCGGTTTTATATAAAAAAACAGCGTTGGGTGAACCTCCTGGTTAGGTAACTGTATCTTTTCTTCCTATATTGGATTTGAATCCAAATAATATGTGTTTATTTTGTACTACTGTTTGTATAGAATCAAGCAAGACAACTTGGTAACCCGACTCTGGTTATAACCTTCGATCAACCACTTTTGCCGAGCGCGATTGAGAGCATTAATGCTTTGCAATAGTAACAATAGTGGGAGGTTTAAATCTACTAAGGAGTCATTTAGATGGTCTTCGTACACTTACGAAAGGTTTGGGTTTTGCGCACGCACAAGAAGAAATCTGTGGTGCCTTATGGTGATTTCAAGAAAGGCCATTTCAAAAGCCCTAACAATGTATGTTCTTGTTAGCTCTGCTTTAACTGTAAAACTGCTAAAATAAGTGATCTCCTTAGAAGAACAACCCGAAAGTCCGCAAAGCAAACCACAGAAGCGAAAGATGAAGCTCTCTTCGACACAGTGGCTTCAAATTCTATGTCAACAAACATCCTTTTTGAAAAAGCCAATGCACTTTACATCCTAGATGAGAAACTCAAAGAAGATGTGAATCATCTCTCATCCCAATTCCACTCTGCAAAGTATTGGTGTTAGTACTTACGCTACGTAGAATTGACGAAAGATTACATCCCTATCGAAAAGACCGGGGGCTGACATCTTCACCTCGCAACTGAGAGAAGAATTACAACGTTTTTTGCTCCAACTGCATTCATAAAATACGCTAAAAGGGCGAGATTATATCTGCAAACAATAACGAAGTTACGAAAATTATCTGTATGTATATGAATAGTTTTCACGCTTTGGATTTCTCACTGTAAAAAATGACAATCTTTTAGGTCTGTGGAATGATCTGGTACTAGGG
Source organism: Sepioteuthis lessoniana (assembly GCA_963585895.1). NCBI lineage: Eukaryota > Metazoa > Mollusca > Cephalopoda > Myopsida > Loliginidae > Sepioteuthis > Sepioteuthis lessoniana. The sequence goes on from OY757909.1 coordinate 42,258,228, forward strand.
TAGAGGCGACATTACAAGGGAAAGTGGAGTCATTGAATCAATCAAGTTTACTTGGATTAACACAATGTATCGGTGTACACAATGTAACATGTAATTTAACCAATTTACAACTGCGAAGAAATGAACGGCATGTGACACTTTCTAGTAGCCGGATCGAACGAAACAACCAAGATCTTACGAAGCTCTTATCCTGGTTTAATGTTCACGAACCATTTAACAAAGCCGTAATAAAGAGAAAGCGAAGGTTAAGATGTTATGTAATCTGCTTTCAAGTGTGAACATACAAGAGATCAACAAACGATTGTTCACCAAGTTGATTATATTGACACAATCAGATAAAACCATTCAGTATCATTTCGCATACCAATGAAAATGATTGCCACTAAATGTTCTCGATGCAACAAAATGGGGCTAAAACCTTGGTGACAAAATTCTAGCTCCACTCAAAACAGATCGATCATGTTCATCTAATTGGCTCCACTACAATTGTCAATTATCATTTTTAAAAATGTGTTAAACAATATTTTGTTCATTATGGATTATCCTGGGTGAAAGTTTGTGAAGACCGACGAGGAAAATGAGGACAACGATTTCTCGAAGAACATCTTTGATTCATTTGAATTTATTCTAACAACTCTGGCTTTTACTTGTGCTTCATCGCTCATATGACTCTTGATATTTTCAATAGCTTTTCACGTAAGAAAACTTTCTCTGACTTTTTCCCTTAACTTTTAATGTGATACAGTTTGAGTAATTTTGAGAAGACAGTTTTTCTACCACAATTTTCTTAGAAACATTAGAATTTATTCATTAGTGAGTCGAAAGAAATAGACGAGTTTCTTGGATTTGCCTATAACTTTTGAAAAGACTATCGAACCTACATATGTTCAATATCATCATCAAGTTGTGCTGATAGCATGCATTCCCTGAGCCACCGGCTCACATCGCACACAAGTGTAGAGTTTCAGCTCTTCATTCTGTGATCGTTGGTTCGATCTCCAGTGAGGGAGATCATAGTATACACTGCTGATGAGACCTAATAAGGTCGAAACAGCTGTCCAGTGGTTCCGTATGTCATGCGCATATGTTTGCCGGATTTTCTGGTTATGGTAATTCAATTTACAATTTAAGATAGTTATGGTTATATTTTTATTTTGTTCCAGATAACTCATCTTAAATCACACTATCCTGCTTCATAAATATCCGTGACCGTCTTAAAAGCCATCCGTAATACCGGATGTCCCAGTAGTTACTTTTAATTTTCTCCTTGTCTTCAAATCTCTTATATTTCAAAACAATTTTCAGTTTAGGAAACAAGAAAAAGTAGCAGAGTATAGAGGGTGCTGCATTTGGATAATACTCTGTTTCGCCAAAATGTCGTAATCAAAAAGTATTGAAAATTGCCTCTGACTTGTCTTAATACCAAAACAGTATCACCTTATCATATATGTTGCTCAACTGTGCCTACTCTTTCGTTTGAATTTTGAATTTCTAAAAATTCAAAGATTCAATCTTTATCACACACAAGTATATCCCAAGGAAAGGCCAAACAAGTAGGCAACAGAGGTATTTAACTAGAGGCAGGCATATTGTGACATAAATTAACACAAACCTAAAAATATTGAGAAAATTTTTAGCAAGAGGCTTGTTAGTGAAATCTAATAATAAGCTAATTAACAACTATATGTATTAGCAAAAACCAATTATTATTTCTTATTGATTAAAAAGCAAAGAAAATGAACTTGTATAAATCAATCAAAAAACGATTTCAACTTTTCCCAAAATACTCACCAGTAAAGAATGAAAGAATTTTCAGAAAAATTTAACTTAATTTTTTTGTACTTTAAAAAAAGACTCAAGTAATAGAGTTAATAACTGATAGCACTAATAGTCTAGAAAGATACGAACGCCTGCAGTTGGATTTAAAAGGGATGCAAATAGCATATTCATTAGGGCCGATTAAGGGTTGTTACAATGCAAATATTTTGACAATATGGGTCTCTATTCTATTGAATTATTTGTAGTCATTAAAGTTTTCCCATTATAGGAAAACATGTATATCTATATTGGTATATATGAGCACATTGCCAAAATGCGTTCAAAGTCAAGAGCATAATACGTATATATTAATAGTCATTTCATTAAGTGATCAATATACGTTTTCTTCTTCTCGTAGCTTTTTCCCCTTAAAAGATTTTCCTTATTCCTCTGGCAAGCCATTAGACTTTGCGAACTGAAAAATGAAACCGAATTTCTTATTTAGAGATATTTTTTTTGTTAGAAAGAAAGAATAAAAGCAACGAATTCGTTTACTTAAGTAAGATGGAACAGAGATCCAAAAAGCTAAATAAATGAGAGAAGCAACCATTAATTTACGTCATTTCTTCATAAGCACCAATATTAGCAGTAATATTTTCTTGAAGTTTTTTTTTTTTTTTTTGAAAGGGAAAGGCTGGCTCTTTTTGCCGTTAACAAGATTGATGATGTTAATATTATTGCTGATACCGTAACGATTTAGGCGGCATTTAAAACGACAGTGATCATTAATATTAGGATACATACATACAGATGTATTTGATGATATAATTAATATTATTATTGTAGTGGTTGTTGTTGTTGTTAGTAATAGCAGTAGTAGTAGTAGTAGGGATTTTTTTGCACGCAAATACACGCATTGATATATCCTAAACGGTTACAGTACGTTCTTTAGTACCAGCGTTTGACTACTCATTCATGAGCTACATAATCACCAAAGCATCAAAGAAAGGAAAGAAAGAAAATGAAAAGAAAGGAATATAAATCGAAAAGTATATTTATTCATTCATTTGTATATTTATTCACATTGACAGTTTCTCAGATAAATTTGTTATGACAAAATAAAAGTAGTAATATATATATATATATATATATATATATATATATATATATATATATATATATATAAACAGATTTTATAAGATCTGAGAAAAGATACCTAAATGACTGTTTCATATTTCGGAAATGTTCATAGGATAACATTAACGATTTACCTAACTTACTCTAAAACCTTTACTCTAAGATAAAATTCACCATTTTAAAGAACTAACATATTTTGATCCTCATTGAAAAGTAAAGTGGCCAAATTACCACAGACATTTACCATGAATTCACAAACACACAGCTACACCTCAATTTCAAGAGCCATCTCTCCAAAAGCTGCATAAAGTCCATTTCTCACAGCCAAGTATGTTGGATCTTCACCATAGTCACAAAAAACGTCCGATAAGTCTGTCTAGAAGAATTACTCGTAAACTTCTACCAGAGAGGATATCCCACAACACTTATAAATAAGGATTTAACAGTGTTGTGGGATATCTTCTCTGATGGATTCGGATTCGAACAATAAAAATACCATTCAAAAAACTACGAACCCCATAAAATATAGCAACGAACAACTCTGAGCATATGTCTAAACATACAACAAAAATATCCCAGAACCATTCACAGAAATATCGAAGAACCTAGATCAACTTGAAAACAATGATAGAATTAAAAACATACTAGGCATAACAAAATTCATTAAAAGTACACGACAAACAAAAAACTTAAAACACACTCTAACATGATCTAAATTTGGAGAAAACACAACGCATGGGGTTTTAAAAAGCAAAATGAAATATTTGGAGTATGTAATATAATTAGAAAAGGAAAATCGTATACCTTCAAAAACCCCAAAACAACATTCATAATAAATACAAATTTAAGCTGAAATTGAAAAAAATGAAGTCTCTATAATCAAATGTACAAACTGCAACCAGATATACGAGGATCATTAAATAAGTTTCCAGACCTTTTTTCGTATGGGCACTTTAATTGACAGTACATACATGAAACTCTAGTCCCCTTCGAAGTAATCTCTTCCGGCAGCAATACACTTGTTGTACCGTTCCAACAACTTCTGGAAGGCTATTTCATCTCCTCAATTGTCTCATAACGACAGCCTCTGAGCTTAGGGAATAACCAAAAGTCACAGGGAGCAAGCTCTGGACTATAGGGAGGGTGAAAACTGTCTTGATTCCCATCTTGGTCAAATAGTCTGTGACAAGGATGGAGTTGTGGACTGGTGCATTGTCCTGCTGGAAATGCCACTGACCCGATTTGAAGAGTGCTGTACTCTTCCCAAGGAATCTCTTCCTGAACTCCCTTAAAACCTCAACATAGTAACCCTAACCCTAACCCTTTGGCCAGTCAACTCTGGTGTATTGACTTCCTTACTCCTCCCGTACTTATCCTCATCCCTCACAGACTCCCTGCCTTCCTTGAATCTCTTATGCCACTCAAGAACCGATGCTCGATTCATACAAGATGCTCCAAAAGCAGTTTGAAGCATTCCATACGTTTCTGTGGCATTTTTTCCAAGTTCTATTTCAAACAATTCAGTTTAGCATAAGTACACATTTTTTGTTTGCACGGAGTTAAATGTAAAGACAGTTAATTTCAAGCAATTCAGTTTAGCGTAATTAAACAGTTTCGTTCTATTTGACCCATAGATAGGACCCTATCAATGGGTATCACTCAGGGCCAGAGAAGACCTGGGAGCGCTTGTACTGAAGAGGTACTTCACATTCTCCAAAACTCCAGCAGTACTCAAGCCTCACAATCAGATTGTTTAGCGTCATAACAGGATACTCGTGGGGAGAGTCTTATCCCTCTGCAGAGATGCACTCAGTGTATACCGTGATCTTCCCCACAGAATGCAAAGCCAGTGGTTCTGTATGTCGCACACCAATATCGTTTGATGACGTCAAATATTATCATGAGTGTATTTGAATCATTTTTTGTGGTACGGTGTTTAAAAAAGTGAATATCCTCTCTAGCGTACATTTTTATTTTATAAAGGAATGGTTGTAGTAGAATACCGATTAATTTGCTGAGTCTTTCTGTGGTCATGAGGAACCTGCTAAGGTATAAATGTAAATTCATTGGAGTTTGGAATTTCTGTGTATTCAGATTTTTGTGTTGTTATAGGTATTTTTTATTGCTTCGGACTTGTGGATTTTTGGTAATCCGTAAAAATTGCAAGTTTTTGGAATTAAATTATCTAGGAAGTCCTTTTCTTTTTTAGTTGATGTTTCATAGTGTATTACGCAGAATTTTGTCATTTTTGATATGATATCATTGTCTAAGTTTTATATCAATTAATTTTTAGTTCGTTTCATCCCATAGTATTTCTTAGATTTTTTTTCTGTTTTTATGTTTTATCTAAAATGACAACTGTGATTCCCTTACCTACTCCTTTTATAATTATGTGGTTGATTTCCTGTATATTTTACGGTTTGTTTTGCTTGGGTGAGAGGTTGCAATGTGTATTTGTTTTCGCTTGTAAGATAATGTTTCAGAACTTTTCGAAGAATGTGTTTAATTCACTGTTATTACCTTTGGATTTATTTTTTCCTAGGGAATTTGCTGTATTTTCTTATGGAATTTTTTAATTAATCGAAATTTTCATTTAAATTCCTTGAAGCGTCTTTTTAATTCTCGTAGATTGCTTTTCATAGCTGGAGCAAAGTTTTAGATGTTTGTCAATTTTATATATTTTAGGTTTTATGGCGTTAGTTTTGTTCGGTATGTTGGCTTTTTGGTTCGTATTGTGTTGCCTATGAAATAGTCTCATATTGTATTTTCGTGTATAATTTGCTTTGCCAAAAAAAGGTTTTTTACCTTGTTGTTATCCCTAGGATAGTCAATATGTTTCCTACCCCCGTAGTCGGATGTACTATAGTATATGTTATTCAACCAATCTTGCATCTGTGGACAGTGGCAGACCAACGGAGGGACCTGGAGAGACCCTGGGCAGTACTTTATGAGGACGGCATTTTGCAGGTGAAGAAATTGAAGATGCGATTTTTGTTATGGTGTTTCAAAAAAAGAAATCTAATTTTTTTTTAATTAATTTTTTTCCCATTCATTCATTCATTTTTGTTTGAGAAATCACAAACACGAAATGCTACTCTCGCAGCGACCTCAGCTTTTAATAAGCTCTGGGGACTGTTTGAGATGCCAATACTTTGATCTGACCCTGCTGTGAAAGACCTTTTGCTGAGACTACAAGACCACACCCGGACATTCCGAGAGACATTCCCACTATATTGTATATTTTGTTCAATCAGTATATATATTTGCCGTTCCCGTGTTTTTGTATTGCGATAATCGAACTAAATAATTTTTGGATCATTTTTAATAAAAATAAAACTCGAAGATGTTTTTTGTTCAATGATTTCAGAAACAATTGTGAACATTTCAAATTTTAATACAATCTTTGCTATTTTATTCTTTAATAAATTTATTTTATAATGAATAGCTTCTTTGATTTAAAAACCTTGAGAAAATGTTTTTTATCACTTATTAGGAGGGTTTCAACGTTTGGACATTTGAATAAAAAACATTCCAATCGCTAATTTGTGGAAATATCAAAAACGAGAAGACCACATTGAACAAAGAATTAAATTTACGAGGTGAACACTTTTAAAAAGTTATTTAAAATTTTTAATTTTGTTTTTAAAAAACTCAAAAAAGAATTTTTATACCGTGTTTTTAGTGCAATGATTTTTGGGTTTTTTTTTTTTTTTTTTTGGTTTTGTTTTGTTTTGTTTTTTTGGTGGGGGTTGATCCAAAAGCATAATTTTTCTGATGCAATTTGCCTACATTTTATTCCCTTAAAAATTTTACAGCGAATTTTGAAAATCTTCTAACCCCTCTGCCTAAGATGAACTATTTGTAACTAAATAAAGATTTATTTAATCTATCTAAAAATGCATTATTAAAACTTTCCAATGTAGGACATCATATTTTCCAAGATTCTAATATATCTAAAAAAAAAAATTACGAACAATTTTTCATTCAGACTAAAATTGCTTGAAGAAATAAAGAAACGCCGTTTTCTTCTTTGAAGTCTTCGGATTTTTCAGATTATATTAGGGTGAAATGAAGTGAAGAAGTTGGCGACTGTAGTCGAGGGCGACCAGAAGCCTCCCTTTTCAATAACTACTACACGGAGGTGTAGGGGAGGGCGCTACTCCTATCCCTGGATTGCTCCACTTTACCCTTCATACGTACCTTATATTGCTGAGTGTTAAGTAAGGAGGTATCAAGTGCCATTTTTAAAGTCTTTGGTATGATACGACCTGGGATTGAACCCAGGTCTCCCGGACCATTGGCGAACACTCTATCCACTAGGCCAATGTTTTGTTTTTTTGCGGGGGGGGGTTGTTTTTTTAAGTGGGAGTTAGTTCTTTCCGAAACAAAAGGTCTATTAGGCGGAAATTTAAAATTTAAAAATTAAATATCTCATTTTTTCATATGTTTTTGTTAAATTATAATTTATATTTTTCTCTTATTGTCCATGAAATTTGAAATCCTTTGCATTAATATTAACATGTTTAATTAATAATTTGATTAATGGAAATTTCGGATATTTTTTTACATATCATTTGATACTGATTAGATTTAAGAGCAAAATTATTGAATCAAATTTGATTTTGATTGTAAATGATAAAGCGCATGGGTTTTAAGAAATATTTGGGTTTTATTGTTTTATTGCCCCAATGATGTATACCCATGCATAAATCTCTGGTGCCTGGAACAGACCGTCATATACACTCAGAGCACCTCCATACAATACAGGACTGACCAGTTATCTTTGGCGGAAAATCCCTTAACTTCAAAAGGTAAGATTATTACTTTCTTTTTTTTTTTTAAATTGAAACATTTTAGAAAAAAACAGTCTTCATTTAAAATTAAAAATTAGGAAGAGGCTGTTTTGCTGGTCCCTGCAATTCAACGACCCACTCGTTATTTTTTTAACTTAACTGCTATGACGTTATGAAAGCAGCCTAAACTGTTTATTCATTTTTTTTTTTTTAAATTTTAAAGCAATTAATTTATTTGGTTAACATCAAGATACGCAATCCCAAAATTTTCGGCTTATTTTTTAAGGAATTCTCTCTTCATACTAGCAGCAGGAGCCATCCTCATACACTCCTTTGATCTGCTTTTTTCGGCAAATTCTGAAAAAGAACAGTCAACATTCGCCGGTTGCCGATCGAGGTCCCCCATGTTGGCTATCAAGGGAGCACCTGCCGATCATGACCCCCAAATCTGTTGTCTACGTCCCTCGTTGAATTATGTTTTGGTTCTGCATTTTTTCATGGGTGGTAGGGATTGTTTATTGTCACTGATGTGACAATGTACCTTTAAAATAAAAGTACTTTAAAGCGGGTCACAAACCCCCAAAAAATGCACCTTTCGTTGTCGATTTCTGAAGTTTTAACAAGAGTTAACTCTTTAATTTTAAAGAGTGGACACTTTAATTTTTAATCTTCCTCTTATATTTACATATAACTATTATTTTGTACTTTAAAACCTTATCTATTTAGTGACATTCTTAGATTGTAATTTTGACTCTTCTCTTTTAGAATGTAATATGTCTTCCTGTAACTGATAAGTGATTTCGATTTAAAAAAAAGATTATTTTATCTTTTTATTTTTACTAATAGACCGATTCATTGGCCTAGTGGCTAGAGTGTTCACCAATGGCCGGGGAAACTTTTAAAAAATGTACTTGATACCTCCTTGCTTAACACTCAACATTATAAGGTACGTATCAAGGGTAAAGTGTAGCAAAACAGGGAAAGGAGTAGCGCCCTCTCCTACACCTCAGTGTAGTAGCTATTAAAAAGGTAGCCTTTGGGTCGCCTTTGGGTCGCCCCTTACGCTTTTTCCCCTCTTTATTACCACTTTAGATTATTCGCTTATTTCAGTAAATTCACCGGGACTATCCGTTTACATTTAGAATCAAAATCTACGAAAATGAATTATTTTTGAACAGAGATATACAATTTCTCCGATATTACGGTTAGAGAAATACAAAGTTTGGATTTAATTTTTCTCTCGATGTTCTCCTAGATAATATAGCAGACCTTTGGCCTTTTCTTCACGTTCCTTCTAGCCATTTTCTTTTCGTCTGTCTTCTGAAGAAAGGAATTTCTGTTTGGGTTTTCTTTTTATTATCATTATTATTACTATTATTATTATTATTTCTAGCGAAAATGCCACTAAGACCCACGTGTTTGTGTCAATATGTCCAATCGCTGGATATGTGTGTAGAAAGATACGGAAAATATGCCAACATTCTATTTAAAAAGTATTTAATCTTAGTCATTGATAAACTAATGCGCGGTTCTTGTCCTTTCACGGCTTCGATCAGCCATGGAAGGACAGGAACCGCGCCAAGTTGACATTCATGTTCCTGTGTCACCAATTTATTTGAAAAGATGGATGGCGATTTCTGTTTCACAATCAACATCTACATTTTCACGGCTAACAGATTCCCATTGTGTAACATTACACGCCGACCTGTGCAGAAATAATTGAATATAGGAAATATTTAATTGATTAAGAGAAATATTCAGTTGATTAATCCCTTGGATAAATAGTTCTAACATATATGCGTGTAGATACACTACATAGCATAAGCTGGGATGTGTAAGGCTGTACTTCAGAAGAAAGCAGGACAATGAATGACCAAAAAGTTAGAAAGAAGTGACGAAGATATAAGATCAAAATGCGAGGCTTCCTCCAAAAGTAATACCTTCAATTTATTTTCTCTGAAACTGCAACAGATAACCGAAGCATAATAATACCGTTGCATAGAGCAGGTTTTCAGTTAGAAAACATTTTTTCAAATAGTATTCCTATTTACTTCTAATAATTTGCACACAATTGCATTGTTTCAAATATTCCTGTTTAATATTTATAATCCACACGAAATTATGTAGTTTCAAATATTCCTAATGCTTGTAATTTTCAAACAGATCTAATCAATCCATACATGAGACCCTAACAGGTGCTTCCACCCGGAGTCAGAGTTGAGTGCGAGTAATGGAAATGAAGACCTGGTGAATAACCCCCAGATGCAGTTTAGTGTCACATATCTAGGACATACCTTTTAGGAGTCTTACCCCTCTACAGGACACCGACAGGGCAATGAGATAGATAGATAGATAGATAGATAGATAGATAGATAGATAGATAGATAGATAGATAGATAGATTACCGTTTATAAATTAGCATATCCACAATAATTTCTTTTATAAAAATTTAATTTTCTTCAAAGTCAATGATACCAGTGAATGATCTTGGCCCTCTTCCTTTTTGTCCAATGTGAGAAGTGTTGCCTGGGGAAACAGCACCTTCAAATTGAACGCCAGATAATTAATCCTCGGACACGGATACCTGGGTATTGCATCTGCAATTGTGCTCCTTTTATCAGTTGTACTTTGTGTAGAAATAAATAAGATTTATTTTCTGAGCACCCCTCATAAAATCTATCTGTTGTAGTAATTATATGTACTAGTATTTCTTTTAATTGTGTAGAAGTTTCATTCGCTTATGTCGACCTTCTTCAGTATTACCATTTTATCCTAAACTTTTATCATTATAATACTTTCTTTTGTTTGTTTTTTCTATGTGAAATTTTAAAAATCATTTATTTAAATAATAATTATCTTACTTCCCTTTTTGATTTAATTCGAATGTTACGGAAGCTATCGCACAGTTGGTTAGAGCAACTTTTCAACAACAAAACATTGTTTTTTCCCGACAGTGACCAAGAGCCTGCATGCCTCAGAGAAAGGTGCTTTAAGTGTGACTTGTTATTTACTAAGTTTTGCTTAGTTTGGCACACAGGCATTAGATTGATGCTATTGTTCTTAAGTGGTCACCCATCTAAGTACTGAGCTGAGTAATCATTGCTTACATTCAACGATCGTAGGAGAACCATTCGTGATTTCGAATTTACTAAGGCTTGTTTAGTCTAACATATGGGGTTTAGGTTGCTTATAGATCTTTAGTAGTCACTTATCTACGTAGTGAACAGGTTCATCTGTGCTTAACTTCGGTAATCAAGCAGAAATAATGTTTAAAATGTAACTGGGAATTTATTAAGCTTTGCTTAGTCTGACACACAAGTCTTAGATCACTTAATGAACCTATTGTTCCCAGGTGGTTACCCATCTAGATAGTGAACAGGCCCATCATTGCTTAACTTCAAAGATCTATTGAAAACAATAGTATTTAGCATGACAGAATTTACTAAGCTTTGGTTAATCTTGCCACCAGTATCTGTTGTCACTAAGCGGTCACCCATCTAAGTATTGAGCAGGCTCATCAAAGCTTAACGTCTAACGTGATCTAACGGAAACTAATGCTTTATGCGCGACTTGACCATAAATTATTGACTTTAAACGTCATGGTTTGCACTTTCTGGACTGTTAAATTTTATCGCCTTGTTTTATCTTCGAAACCGTCTCTAAGCTGAATCTTTTGATGTACGGATTCTTGACGCGACACAAGACATCCAAAGACTTTCACATCTTTTGTTATGGATCACATCCATGGCATTGATTTCCTTTTAATACAGAATGATTTATTTAAGCATAGACTTCTTTTCACAGAATATCTCTCTCTCTCTCTCTCTCTCTCACACACACACACACACACACACACACACACACACACACACACAATGTATGTATGTATGTATGAATTAATATTCAATATATATATATATATATATATATATATATATATATATATATGAAAAAATAGGTGTTCAGACGATGATTTTATTTATAGTTGAATTATTTGCTAACTTTTAATGTTTCGGTTTTTACATTAAACCATCATCAGGGTGATTAATATCTGATATATGATTTTGTATCTTCTGAATTATATCTAATTTTATTTTAAAAGTGAAACGAAAACATGAGAAAGCTTTAACATTCTTCTTCCATTTATGCTGTTCTGTTTCAAAGCTATGAGACGTAATTAGTGTTCTAAATTTATTTTTAAGCATAACTTATTCCCTATATATATATATATATGTGTGTGTGTGTGTGTGTGTGTGTGTGTGTGTGTGTGACAACAGCTTTGGCTAAATACCGCGGATTGTTTTTTATTCAAAGTCTTTAAGTTAAATCTTCTTACTTATGGGTCAAGTTGGTAAAGAAAGAACCCTATATTAGCCTAAGCGCTTTCGACCATTTCGCTGGTCATCTTCCGGGTTGTGTTACCTACTACCTTTCCGACATAAGCGCCATAAAACAACATATAATGACAAAGCATAATAAAGACACTGACAAACTCAAATACCCAGACATAAGAAAGATCCTAATTAACAATATAAAAATCATGCATAAAAATAATAAAAAAAACATTTTACAAACTCTCGAAGCAATAATTATAAAAAATAATAAAAACCTACTATAGATAAAATAGTATTTACCACAAGTACAAGCTTATTAAACGTATTGAATAACTAATCACCCATCCTAACAGAATGAACTAACCCCATCTATAATTTATAAAAATAAAAAATAAAAAGCAAATAGATAAACTACAAATAAATATAAACCACTCCGAATAAATATAAAATTCACTGCAACAAACGATCTAACACAACCGCCGAAAATGACCAGCGAAATGGTCAAACGCGTTTGGGCTAATATAAGGTTCTTTCTTTACTAACTTGAACCAGAAGAAGACTAGACCGAAGACTTGATCGTCTTCACTTGAAGATTTCAAAAAACAAATAACCAAACCTGTTTAGATAATGATTTGCTGCCTACGTATACAATATATATATATATATATATATATATATAATCATGTTTGATTAAATAATAAAGACACATATTGTCCTTATAATTTTATTTAGATCTTTTCAAGTTTCCTGGCAAGTGCTTTTGTTTTAGGTTGGAATTGGTAGATGTATTTACCAAATTTGTCCCATGCACTTTCGGACCTTTCATAGGCCATCATCAATGGTTGTTTGCATGTGTAAAGGGTGTGTGTGGGGGGGTTAAGTTTTTAGGTTTTTTATGACATTACAAAATTTTGTAAACACAAAATTGGATAAAACTGAGATGCTAATGACATCGAACGAATTTAGAACAGAACGCTATCAACAGAAATAGAAAATTATCAAGCGAAATAAAAAAAAATTTAAATAAAAGAAAGGACTAAAGGCATTTCGAAACATTGTTGCTATGTTCAAAGTTAATTCTATTGATTCTAGGTTATTTTGTCTTTATATATAGGGCTTCTAGGATTTGTAGTCGTAGCTTATTAAAGCGCTCGCGACAATTTCGGTAAATTCGTTTACCAATTCAAACCTAAAACCAAAACTTGAAAGAATCTTAATAAAATTATATGGACAAAATGTGCCTTTATCATTTAATCAAACATGCTTAAATGAAAGACTGCTGTCCAACCACACACATACACACACATACATACATACATATATATATATATATATATATATATATATATATATATATATATATATACTAAATTTGCCTTTTTCTTTCTTTTCTTTTTCTTCATTTTCCCTTTTCTCTAATTCATTATGTCACGGTAATTTTGGAAGAATTATCACAAGTGTTATTGAAAAACATTTTAGCACTTATTTGATAAAATAAAGTGATGAATTAAAACGACTGGGTTTAATAGTATTGTAATAAGAAATAATCCTGGACTTCACAATCTTTCGGTGTTTTCTGTTATGTATATTGATGAACATCTTGGAATCTTTAAAGTGAAAGTTATTAGTTTCTAAATTGTCGCCTTTTTAAGATCTTATGAAAGATTAGTTCTTTTCTAGAGTGAATGTGATGTTTCGTCAATGTATTTTTTTTATTACAATCCAGTAAACGCCGGTATCAGATTTCATGTGTATATTGTTATTCTTATTATTATTGTCTAGTGGCCCGAGAGACCGGAGTTCTATCCCAGCTCAAGTCATACCATGTTCGTGGTTGAATTATTGGGGGAAATAATATACCTGTGTAATAGATTATTATTGAAAAAATCATTATTAAAAGTTTTTGAAAAACATTTTCGCTAGTAAATTTTAAAAGCTTTTATTCAAATACATAATATCGAGAATTTAGAATATTGAAGTTATGCGAAGGAGCTTTCTATATAGTCAAGTTCATCATTTTAAAATCTGGGAGTGCAAATCTAAAGTGTCAAAGGTAAAAATCTATGATTATTCGAATTTTTATTTTGGTATTATGATGTGAGTAAAAATGGATGTGGACATTTTTATTAGTGGATTATGATGAACTATAAATTCTAATTTGTTGTTATTTTTTAGTAATCTAAAAAATCTAAATTTAATAAATCCAAAAATCTAAAAAAATCTCAAGAATCTAAAATTTATTAGTATCTCAAAAAAGGTAAAGAGTTGTTAGTTTATAGTTCCTTAGTAAAATCTATTAATTTTGTTTAGTTTATCCGTAAGTTTTGTTAAGTGATTATTCCGAAGATATATAAGTAATATATCATCTATATAACGGAAATAGAATAGTATAAAAAATTTAAAGGGACCAAATTCGGAAAATTCAAAAATAAGCATGCAAACAAACGAACCCATGAGTAAACCAATTTTTTTTATAAAAGATACCATTATTATGAAAAAGCATAATGTTCAAATTTTAATTATTTTCGTTTTGCAGTGTTACTGGGGGTAACAACCCCAGAAATAAAAGGTCATAAAGGAATTCCAGGTGAGCGAGTTTTAGAAAGTCCATAAATTTTGGGAATTATAGGATCGTAATCAATTAATGAAGACCAGAATTTATCTTCTTTTGATTAATTTTTTATAAAACTTCTTAAAAAACATCTTTATTTTTTAGCCATGGTTTGTAGTGTAATTTTTTAGCAATGGTTTGTAGTGTAATTTTTTAGCTATGGTTTGTAGTGTAATTTTGTCATGAAATAATTCAATTATTTTGTTATTGTTTTATGCTGAGTCCATCATGACAACACCTCCAACTTTATCAGAAAGTGCGTTGATAATGTTATTACTGGACAAACCTCTCAATGCAGCTTGGTAACTTCTTGATAAGACATAGTCATCTGTATCAATATAATACATAGATTTGATTTGGTCGAGTTTTATGACATATCAATCGTTGGGGGTTATTTAGTGCCAAATTGTCTTAATGCATATATATAAAATATACATTATTTGTAAACACATTTCGTAGATAACATTTTTAAATGGGCCTCGGCTAATTTTTTGCTCACAGTTAAATGGCTTCAAGCATTTCTAATACGAATAATTCTATTTACTGTTAATGGTTTGTTCGTGCATTTACAAATATGATTTGTAACTGAATAGTTTGTAGGTAATTTCATTTTTAAATGAGTTAGAACTCATTTCTTTGCACACAAGTATAAGTGGAGCAATCCAGAGAATGGAGTAGCACCCTCCTCGACACCTCAGTGTAGTAGCTATTGAAAAGGGAGCCTTCGGTCACCAACTTTACTTTTTACTTATTCTATTCAACATTACTCATTACACAGTTAAATGGTTCCAAGTATTGCTATGTATCACTAATAATTCAATTAAATATCACTCATTTGTTTACACACAGTTAAATGATCAAACACTTCTATTTCAAACAACTCAATTTAGCAAAAGTCATTTGTTTGCACTCAGTTTAAATGTCAAACAGTTCTATTCGACCCATTCATAAGATCCTATCAGGGGCTATCATTCCGGGTCAGAGTGGACTTGGGAGGAATGGCAACAAAGAAGTACTCCCCATTTCCTAAAACTCCAAGAGCGGAACCTCACCATTAGATTGCTTAATGTCAAATCCAGGTCACTCGTTGGGGGAAGTCTTACCCCTCTGTGGAGATGCAGCTCGTATATTCCACAGTCCCAGCCGAAACGGCTGAGTTAGATAGGTAAGAAGCAGTTTTTCGATATAAAAATGAAAATTTACTTCATCTAAATTCCACAAAAACAAACTATTATTCTTCAAAACAAATGGAGACACAACTGAAAACTCTCGAAACACGGGATCTTTTTCAACGTTTTTTGGGTTCATCCGATCCAGAATTACGTTCTCTTTTTAGTGAATAAGAAAAAAAATATTGTGTGTGTGTGTGTGTGTGTGTGTGTGTGTGTGTGTGTGTGTGTGTGTGTGTGTGTGTGTGTGTGTGTGTGTGTGTGTGTGCTTCGTTAGAAACAATAGACAATGTTTTTTTTTGTTCAATAAAAATAGAAATTAACCGAATTTTTATCCCTAAGCTCTTTCCTCTGGTCACATCCGAGGGTATAATCAAGATGTCATATTTTTTCTTTAACATAACGTGAGACTTTTGTTTTTAATATCTGGGGGAAATGTCGGACAATTTTCACATAAAATTCAGCCAAAGTTTACAAATCTTGTGAGACGACATGAGAAACCTTTGATGATTACTGAAATTGAGTAATTGTAAATAGACGGGTTAATCAATAAATAAGGTGAAGCTTGCCTAAAGAGTTGGCAATAGAAAGCACTGTTAATATTTGCCCCGTTTTCAAGGAAACCAATAGTGATAGATCCTTTCATGGTCCAGAAGATTGTCATCATGACCTTCTTTACTACCCGTATGGAGCTTTTTTTCTTTACCGGAGAGTCAGCGTGTTTTCACTCTATGAACTGTCTTTTTGACTCTGGCTCTTTGTGGCAAATTTGTAAACTTTTTTTGACAAAAACATACTTCTCCGTACATATCAAACATTCTTCCGTAAATTTTATATGGGTCGTACTTCTCAGTCACCAAACATTTGATAACAGACCTCTGTTCAAACCTGGATCACTCTGTTTGATTTGCTGTCATTTTGAATAGCTGTAAACAAATATTTCCGCAAAATTAAGATAGTTTTTTGCTATAAACCAATTTCAAACAAGGTGGTGTTTACATCAATGGACAAAAAATTCTGAAAAAGAAATTATGTTGTTTTTTTAAACATATTTCCTTTATTTATTAAATGACTCTCGTATATGTGTGATTCATCTTTTTTTTTTCTTTTTTCGTTTTTTCTTTTTTTTTTTTTTTTTTTTGTAATCGTCACTGCTTGTATCAGTTTTGTATTTGTAAGATTATATAAAGAGTTAGGATGAATGAAAAAATCATATAAAGAAAAAAAACTGTCATTGATTTTATCTAATATATATTTAAGTTATAAATCTCTTCGTTTGGCGTAAAAATATACGATTTCTTTTATGCTTATTTTATGTTTTGCATATAATGTTAATACACTAAAACAAATTACCACAGAATCGACATCAGTTATTCTTATCCATTTTTATTAACTATTTATTTATCACTCTCTTTACAGTTTGTGTTATACACAGTAGTTTTAATCTTTCCTATTCGGTCCAAGTCGAGTGACACTGAAAAATGTAACACAGTTGTAAGTCAAGTCTCGGACAAAATTTTGTTTTAGGAGAGGTAGTAAACCATCTTAGCCGACTGTTCCCTCGATTCTAACTTCTCTCCGGTCCCTTTCCTTGAATCAACAACTCCTGCTTATTTTGAGTACGGTGTCCAAATGGCATGGGGTTTGGCTAGTAATGGAATTTACCCATCCTTAATGTCAATTTCTCATTTTCTCAATTTTCCTTAAAACAGTTTTTCCAGATCTAAGGAGTATTCCAAACCTTTTGGGCAGTCAGGCTGAAAGATTCACCTCCTCAACTCCAATCTAATCAGTCTCTATCACCAATATCTGGTAGCAGAGGGATATCAGAGTTCTCTTGTTCCTCCCACTCTTTCTATGTTCAACTTGGCCCTTATCTCTGAGTGGACACAACTCACATTTTCTGATGAATCTGATTTTAAAATGCCTAGGGGAAGAAAAGTTCTCAAAGATTGTTGACCTAATATTTGTTTATAAAATCAACATCCCAAACTTTTTAATGCAACCAATTTTTTCTTTTCCGATAATCCCAGAGACGGACCAGACCTTATTTTTTGCCACAAAATTTTAATTGCCCAAAAAATATTAAGCAATTAAGATTCTCTTTTCAGACCTCGGACACTTTATCATGCAAACAAACTGTTCACATTCGGGAAATATTTATAAACGGTCAGATAAACTCAGCTGGAACCCGACTGTCTGTCTTTTTGGTGTCCAATGCTTTCATTTGTCAAGTGCCTCACAACAGTAAGACCATACCTCTTTCCACTTAGTCTGCTTGCATTAAATTGATTATCCCTCTTTCCAATCTCCAGTGCCTTAGATCTTCACAACAGTATGACCATGCCTCTTTCCACTTGGTCTGCTTGCCCTCAATTGATTAATCCTCTTTCCAATGTCCAGTTCCTTAGATCTTCACAACAGTATGACCATACCACTTTTCACTTGGTCTGTTTGCCCTAAATTGATTAATCCTCTTTCCAATGTCCAGTACTTTAGATCTTCACAACAGTATGACCATACCACTTTTCACTTGGTCTGCTTGCCCTCAATTGATTAATCCTCTTTCCAATGTCCAGTTCCTTAGATCTTCACAACAGTATGACCATGCCTCTTTCCACTTGGTCTGCTTTCCCTCAGTTGATTAATCCTCTTTCCAATGTCCAGTGCCTTAGATCTTCACAACAGTATGACCATACCTCTTTCCACTTGGTCTGCTTTCCCTCAGTTGATTAATCCTCTTTCCAATGTCCAGTGCCTTAGATCTTCACAACAGTATGACCATACCTCTTTCCACTTGGTCTGCTTGCTCTCATTTGATTAATCCTCTTTCCAATGTCCAGTGCCCTAGATCTTCACAACAGTATGACCATACCTCTTTCCACTTGGTCTGCTTGCTCTCACTTGATTAATCCTCTTTCCAATGTCCAGTTCCTTAGATCTTCACAACAGTATGACCATACCTCTTTCCACTTGGTCTGCTTGCTCTCACTTGATTAATCCTCTTTCCAATGTCCAGTTCCTTAGATCTTCACAACAGTATGACCATGCCTCTTTCCACTTGGTCTGCTTGCTCTCACTTGATTAATCCTCTTTCCAATGTCCAGTACTTTAGATCTTTACAAGAGTATGACCATACCTCTTTCCACTTGGTCTGCTTTCCCTCAGTTGATTAATCCTTTTT
This sequence comes from Sepioteuthis lessoniana, assembly GCA_963585895.1. NCBI lineage: Eukaryota > Metazoa > Mollusca > Cephalopoda > Myopsida > Loliginidae > Sepioteuthis > Sepioteuthis lessoniana. The sequence continues at coordinate 42,277,214 of OY757909.1, forward strand.
ACAATGTCCAGTACTTTAGATCTTTACAAGAGTATGACCATACCTCTTTCCACTTGGTCTGCTTTCCCTCAGTTGATTAATCCTTTTTACAATGTCCAGTACTTTAGATCTTTACAAGAGTATGACCATACCCCTTTCCACTTGGTCTGCTTTCCCTCACTTGATTAATCCTTTTTACAATGTCCAGTACTTTAGATCTTTACAAGAGTATGACCATACCTCTTTCCACTTGGTCTGCTTGCCCTCACTTGATTAATCCTTTTTACAATGTCCAGTACTTTAGATCTTTACAAGAGTATGACCATACCTCTTTCCACTTGGTTTGCTTTCCCTCACTTGATTAATCCTCTTTCCAATCTACAGTGTCGCATCGGTCATTTAATCTTTTGTGTTTCTAAATATTTTTCTTTGTCCAAATATTATCTAAGCAAATCTCACATTTTCCCTTAGTCTGCTTACTTCGAATTGATTAACATCCTCCTAAAAAATATTCCAGTATCATAAATATGTTTTTCGATAATAACATTTTATGTTTTTTAAATCTTTTCTTTCGTTCATTTTGCTTTATCTTGTTCCACTTTTTTTCATTTTCTTTTGTTTTTGCATTTGGATTATTTTATTTCTTTTTCTATCAGTTTTTGACATTTTGTATATAGATATCAATTGACTAAGATAGATAGATAGATAGATTTCGCTAGGATTTATGTACCTTAATAATAAGCGTGCTGATTTATTTTTAGGAATGATAAATAAAGTCATGAAAGAATTTCTAAATTTAGCAGATATGTACTGAGGAAGAGTTTCTGAATATTCGTTGTCGCCGTGTTTGATTCTTCAAATCAAAAAATGTGACAACGCTATCAAGAGTTCTCTTTCCGCTGAGCGACTGCCCGGCCGTAGACAAGAACTAATTTTGCGGCGCAGTAAACGTTTAATACCAAAGGTTCAATAATAAAATTAAGTGGTCGAACATATTGCACTTGTTCTAAGTTTTGTGTCATAAACTTTACCCCAAAAAATCAATAACCGTCTCAAAAGTAAAACTATTTTCTGCACACTCTTTGGAAGCTCACAGATAAAAAAAAATAATGATTGTAAATTAACAAGATTGAAACCATGAAGCTGACAACGGGAACACAAATAGATAAACTCAATTCTCTTTGAATATGGTAAATGTTTCATTGCAAACACTAATAATATTAAATTATTTATTTATACAGGATTCTCCTAGGTCTTTTGAATGCCAAAGTAATGTTTGTGGTCTGTTATTTTAAACATAGATAGATAGATAGATAGATAGATTATTTGGTTGGATTTACGCTATGTCAACCGTTTGTGTTATCTAATGCCGAAATAATTATATCGTTTCAATTAATTTAGGATGATAATAATAATGATAATTTTGATCAATTATAAATTCAAGTAACTATTATTAATATTGATAATTTATGCACAATTATATTGTTTCAGGAAACCATTCCTATTATTAATTATGATTTATTGCCACAGTTATGTGGTTTCAAGTAGTTTTATCTAATAATTTGCACATAATTACATGGTTTCTCGTATTCCTAATACAAATAATTTCCATTCGTTTATATAGTTTCAAGTACTCCTATCTTATACTGATGATTTTTAAACAGATCTTTTTGACCCTTAAATCCGATTCTAACAGGTACTACCATTCCTTGTCTGAGTCGACCTGGGAATAATAGCAACGAAAACGCTATTATTTCACCACGGGGTGAAGTTTAATATCATACCCATGACATGCCTCCGTTTTTATGAGGTGGTTCTTCTGATACCAATGATACCAAAGGATGATCTTGGCCCTCTTCCTTTTTGTGCAATGTGAGAAGTGTTTCCTGGGGAAACAGCACCTTGAAAATGAACCCCAGATAACCAATCCTCGGACACGGATACCTGGGTATTGCACTTGCAATTGTGCTCCTTTTATCAGTTGTACTTTGTGTAGAAATAAATAAGATTTATTTTCTGAGCACCCCTAATAAAATCTACCTGCTGTAGGTGATTATCTGTATTTCTTTTAACAATGTAGGAGTTTTATTCGTTTGGGCCGGTTTTCAACAGTTTTATCATTTTACCATCCTAAACTTTTATCATTGTTATACTTTTTTGTTTGTTTTTCTTAGTGAAATTGTAAAAGTTATTCATTTAACTAATAACCTTACATCCCTTTTTAATATAATACCAAAGTAAATGTCCTCTATTTATTTCCATGGAAACTATAACAGTTATAGGAGCATAGCGGATAGAGCAATTTTTTAAGATAGTCACCTCCATTAGTAATGCCTTTTCACCAGCGATGACCTGCATTTCGTCCTCATAAAAAATCCTCTCCAAAAGTTTTGCCACATGTTTTATTATATCATCACACGTCACGAGTGTAAGTTGGTGTTATGGCAGTAGATGGTCAACCGTCATGTCAATAAAACACTTTTGTTGCTTTGTTACCGATAGTTAAATATCATTTGAGCATTTTAGAGTAAGTAAATCATAATAATAACCACCCGTTATTGAATACAACGCCTTTGTGGTTTGTTTCCTTAGTAGTCGTTAAAAACGAGAAATACTATAGTGATAATCATTCGAAGTGAAGGTGTAATATGAGGTGCACTCAGAAAGTAGAGTCACTTGTTTATTTCTACAGAAAATACAACTGATACATGAACACAATAACACCTTTGAATAGAACAGGTTTATGTCTGCATTTGGTCAACCATAAATAAGAACCTGCATGCTGAACTCATAAAAATTTGCACTAGCAAAGCAAACTACTCATTCCCTTAAGCGTTCAATGTGCAGTTGTCATGGAAATTTTGTCAGCGTAGTCCATGTTTTATCGGTTTAATTTGTGCAGATCAGAAGATCAGGCGTACATTTCGTGGGTTGCTTCACCTGGTATGCAGACTCTTGTTTATTTCAGATGAAAATGCAAAGCAAATGATGGTTACTGTGGATGGGGGAATACAATTGTTTTTTTTTAACTTGCTCTATCCAACGTTGTCATTGTACTCCCATAGCTGATGTAGTTTCCATGGAAATTAGATAAAAGGCTTTACTTTCAGAGCGTCTCTCGTACAATCGTGGTTGAAAAGAAATGATAGCAGTCACTTCTTTTGGAAAGGCAAGTTTCATTGGCAATATGTGTCCACTTGTCTGTCAGTTTGTGACGTTCTTCAACGACGGAGGAGACAATTTTCCTGATGCGTTTATCTTCGAGAATTGTCCATTAAAGTTTCTTCTCTAACTCATCTTTCCCGATTGAAATTCCAATTTGCTCGAATTGCAAACATTCAAAGTTGGCAGATGCCACTTATGATTATTACAAAGAATAGATGGATTATTTTGTTTAGAATATCTCTGTTCTCCCTGAAACAACTTTCTTTTCTTTTTCGTTTTTCCCTTTTTTTTTATTCCACAGCTTGCTTCATAGATTTGACAAGGAAATGAGAGGAAATAATCTCAATGATAACTGTGAGACCTAAAAAGAAGAGAAGGAAAAAGAAGAAAAATAGAATAGATAAAAAAGAAAGTCACGAAAAAGGATACATGTATTTCCAGATAGAAAGAATATAAGATTTCGCGAAAGATACACAGACAATAGTTTACCATTTCTGGAAAAAAGAGTAGTAAATTATATAAGAAAACAAATATATGAAATAAAAAGAAAGAGAGAGAAGGAAAGAGAAATAGACAGAGAAAGAAAGAAATGATACGAAAACGCCATAAAGTAAAAGCAAAAACAAAATAAAAAGAGGTTAACACATACCACAACAAAAGTTTCTTTTCTCTCTCTCTCTCTCTCTCTCTCTCTCTCTCTCTCTCTCTCTCTCTCTCTCTCACTCGTAACTAGATATTTTCGTTGTTAACAACAAAAATACATTTTAGACTGATGCTACGTGCATGTCTTTTGGCCTCTACTCGTTAATCTACCATATTGATAAAGAAAAAATTGCCATCGTTAAGAAAGAAAGAAAGAAAGAAAGAAAGAAAGAAAGAAAGAAGGATGTCACTATCATTGTATCAACGGATAAAATGATAAAAGACTGTGACTAAAATTATCTCAAATGGGGAAAAAGTGCATTCATCGTTATAGCAAAAGAAGGAAGAACAAAATTCATCTTCGTTATCGCAAAACAAACACTAAATGAAAACGGGGAAAAAGAAATTCTAATGACAAAAAGGAACGTTAACATTGTCCGTCTTGTCAACTCTCCTGTTCAGTTCAAACGAGTCTTTAACGCACCTCTTCCTTTTCGGATTTAAAATTGGACTTGGGTCATTTTTGGCAGATAATGGCATGGCAGGAGATTAACATGTTCTCTCTGGGGAACTGGTACAGTTATAACGCACTAATGTTTTCCAAGAACTCTCCAAATGTTAGTGACACTTCGAGAGATTATCCTCCTCCCCAGAACCCATTTTATCGAAGTTACCTGTCGTTTAATATGTCAGCGGTGGTAGTGTTTCTGAGAATTCAATAGTGTTTTATGACTGATATGACCTCTCCGATCTTCCAATCCATAAAAACACATTGTAATCTTGATATTTCAGTGCTTTCACGCCACATTATTTTTTTCTTTCTTTCTTTCTTTCTTTCTTTCTTTCTCACTCACTCTTTTTTACTTTCTCTTTCTTTTTCTTCATTCTCTTTCTTTCAATCTCTCCTTCTTTCTCTCTACCTGTCCCTTTCTTTCTCTCTCTTTCTTTGTCTCAAACTTCTCTGTATCTTTTGCCCACTTTCTATTTCTTTCTCTCTTTCTATCTATCTATCTATCTCTTAATCTATCCTTCAATTTTCTCACTCTCTCTCTCTCTCTCTCTCTTTCTCTCTGTCACTCCCTCTCTCTCTCTCTCTCTCTCTATATATATATATATATAAGCTTCTTTTTTCTTGCTTTCTCTGTCCATGTTCGTTTCTCTGTGGGAACTTCCACCAATGACCGTTTTCATTTTATCCTGTTTTCTTATCTATGTTATTCGACTAGTCTTCATTTAGCTCTCCTTCTCTCTCTCTCTCTCTCTCTATATATATATATATATATATATATTCGTAGGAAATGGACACAGCGACACGAGTTCAAATCCTGGATGAGACTGATTGCATTTCACATAGCACTAATACCCTTGGGAAAGGTATGAATCCAATTATTCTCCCTCCAACTATGGGTAAATAGTAGGGCAGACTAGGTTCTTCAGCCTTGGCGAGGCAACTAGTCTAGGAGAAGGAAAACTCTGAATTCAAACCTGTTAAACTCCGCTTAAAAATTGACCTTGTGTCATATCCTGCCCAAGCAGAGGGGTTGGGTAAATATGATATATATATATATATATATATATATATATATATATATATATATATATCAGTATGTTCAAATCCATCTATCTCTGTTTTCAAACCTACTTTATTCTATCGATCTATCTCCTTACCGTTTATTCGTTAGTTCGTATCATTCTCTCGGTCTATGTGCTTATCTTCTTGTTGTTCACATCAATCTTTATAGTTTTCATATCTATCTATATATCACTCTGTTTTTATTCCCTATCCCCTTTATTTTTATGTTATCCATCCTATTTTCTCTCTCTATTTATCTATTTTGCTCCCTCTCTCTCCCTCTCTCTCACCCTCTCTCTCTCTCTTTCTCACTTTCTCTCTCTCTCTCTCTTTCTCTCACACACACACACGCATATATATATATATGTGTGTGTGTGTGTGTGAGGTGCATTAAAACTATTTCTACAATATTCTTAATATTTACTCAGATAATATTTGTGTAAAAGGACGTAAGACACTGTCTCATACGAATCTTTGAAGTGAAGAATAACTGCATGCCTTGAAAATCAGCATTCGAAATCTCGAAATTATTTGCTTTTTTCGATACTTTTTTCTTTATTTCCCAATTTTATTTATTTATTTATTATTGATTTGTCTATTTATTTGTGTATTTTTAACAAATTTTTTCATTAAACCAAGTTTAATATAATGTGTTGGTAGCGGTAGTTAATATGGATTCACCAAAATGATGGGTATGATATCATGTTTTTGACATCAAGCTGTATGTTATTTCCTTGGTTATTCCTTCTAAATCATATTCATGTTTATTAAACAATTACTGCTGCTTTGAACACAGATTTTAATATTGGTAAGTACTAAATTCGAAAGTAATCATTGAAATAAATCATTTATATGTATAGTGCGAAAACCTATAATTGAAAACCAAAAAAATAACTTTTATAAAAAAAATGTTACCAAACTACTGAACCAAGTAATGAATAATCTATAAAGGGAGCAAAAGTTTTTGTTATATATATATATATTTTTAGTAACGCTTTAAAATTTAAAAAAAAACATTGTTTTATAAAAAGTGGAATTGCCACGGATACTGTTAGTTATAGTAGAAATGCTACAGACAGTATTATATATAAAGAAGATTTTTCTAGTAGGCATTGATCTCTAAAAAGACAGACTAGTAGGAAGTTAACGATTGGAAACGATTTGACACAGAGATTAGCGACCAACTGAATTCGGCAGCTTTTGAACGAAATAGGAAAAAAAGTTCAAAAACTCCCATGAGTTTAGTGGGGGGGGGTAACCAGAGTTTTTTTTATGCAGATTATACCCGTGCATAAATGCGCACATCTATAGACTCATTCATATGTACATGTCGGCATTCAAATGCACATGTTCTGTTTGACCCTCTATATGCCTCAAAGGTTACAAGCGTATCAACTCTACCTTCATCACTGTGACATTTTCAATGTAATTGAGTTTTTAAAGAATCATCAGTCTGAAAGCAAATGCTAATTAACGAGTAACGTGATCCTCTCCTCTGGCTGAGGTCATCAAGTCAGTAGGCCGGGCGTGAGGAAAAGTACTGAGTCGTTGTAGTAGTAGCAGTAGTTGAGAAATACATTTTATTTCAACAGTTTCAATAACAGATCCCTTGAAATTTCCTTGAAATTTCATAATCTTTCATAAAGCTATATTAATATTTTTCTTTTTATGATGTCTGAATTTTTATGCATAAAAATTCTTTGCCAATTGAGTTTCAACTAGAGACCTGTGTGTGTGTGTGTGTGTGTCTGTATCTTACTCTTTGCCACAAGCAGGATTCGATACAAAGTCAATGTTTTCATGCGGAGTACAACTGATTTGAATCCAGTGTTTTCTTTTTCCTAAACAGTTTTCCACGCTAAGTTTAAAGAGCTCAGTCTGCCCAACTATTTAGCCATAGCTGGTGGAGAATTGTAAGATTTCCCAAGAGTATTAACCGTAAGGAGCAAACAGCCTTATCCAGGTTTTGAAGTCAGGTCCCCGAGCCCATTTCCTAAGATATCACGAGCGCCTCCTATACATACCTCTGCGTGTATGTATAACTGTAACCCAGTAAACCTGGCACATCGTAGCGAGATTTTTTTTTATAACTATACACTTGAAATGTTCTACCTTAGAGAATAAACCAATACCATCATGGAAGACAACGGATTCACAGGTTATATATTAGTAAAATTATCATTCTCAAAATTCTCATTGTTTATATATATATATATATATAACATCTGTCAGTCTTTCATGGGTAAGTATTTTTATGGATGAACGCCAGTTATATATGCTGTAGCTATTCCAACTTTATGACACCAATGTTGTCCAATGGAAAAACACACGGTCAGACAAACTTAGGGACTTCAACTTTTGATTTTGAATTCAGTCTTCCACCTTCTGGACTAGTTACCCAACCAAGACTAGTCTGTCCTACTATCTACTCATAGTTGGATACATTGTTAATTAAAAATCAAATTAACCAAGTAACCAATAGTATATAAAAAGTAGAAGTGATAGATCAATTCAATCAATGTTAACACGTTATTAACATTATTAATATTAATAATATATATATATATATATATATATATATATATATATATATATATATATATATATCCTGGAAGCAACACTCCACAAGACAACAACTGTGGGACTATTTGTCTCCTATCTCATCCAAATAAGACATGCGGGGCACTGGTATAGAAAGAAGGTCGAACACAATTCGGCCGCTCCGGATACATTCCCCGAGGTCATGAAGGTGACGAACCACACTAGACAGTGAGATGCTAAGCTCGCCTGATACTTTCTGATTTCTACTCACCGAACTTGCCTTGGAATCCACGGTTTTAAGTTAACTTGACCTTACCTAATCGTTGAGGTTCTTGCAGCTCAAGGGGAATGTCTTAAACCATTTAGTTATATTGTACTGTGATCAACTGCATCTTCGTGCCACAAATGTTTTTAGTTGCTTCTGCAGACCAATTCGAACTTGTAAAGCATAAGTTTACAAATTGCACTTTCTACTGTGCGGCTTTCACTTACGAAATCAAAACCGCTTTCGGGGAAAGTGATCCAAAACACCACAGATTCTGACTATCCGTCAAATCATCGAAGAAGTACATGTAAAAAATCTCAAAGCAACTCTATTGTTTATAAACTTCTCCAATGCTTTTGATTTGACACACAGAAGAAAGGTGAACCAAATACAACCATCATGTCGTCTCGTTTTTCTTTTATTGATTATATATATATACATATAACCAAATTTTGAAGTATCTAATTTAATATGACATTTCGCTCTTTATGAGCTTCAATTTAAGACCCTCTAGCCCATCCCAAACGTGTCCTGGTATGATACTAAACTATGACTGGTGGTTAGTCTTCAGTTTTGGAGCTCTGATGAGTGTGGAGTCACCTCTTCATTACCATTACTCCCAGGTCTACTCAGACCCAGAGTTATAGTACCTTTTGAGGCCCATCTATTGGTCAAATATTGCAATAATTGCAACTGTGAAAACATCAACAGACACTTTACGTTGCAGATCACTCGAAGGTTGTCTCTCAATCCAAGGCCAGACTCATAACTGTCGAAAAGTTTTTTCTTCCTTTATATATATATATATATATATATATATATATATATATATATATAAGAAACTGTCAGACAGAAAGAAAGAAATTATGGCATGAAAACAAAAATTCATTTCATTAGATAATGATTTGTAAAAAAAATGATTTTATAAAAGAATACGACAAAAACATTACCATGCCAACGTAGGTAGGTATAAAAATTGTTATGGGTCTTTAGAATGTTGTAACAAAAACGTTCGAAAGAAGATTTGAAGATATCGCTGTTTTATGTGAAGTAGAATATTATTAATGAATGAATAAATTATAAGTAAAGAGCGTATTATAAGTAATGAAAGTTGAGATAAATTTATATTAATCTAACCTTGATCAAACATTGGTTACGTCGTCACAGTACAAGTTACTGAATTGACCCTCCTTAAGATTGGCGTATCTTCGGAGTACATACAAGATTATTCTGCTAATCTATTCCGGAGTTCACAGAACCATCTTGATTTGGTTTGGTACCTTCGTTTAGCATCTCAACCCTCCAGGGATATTTAATGCCAAAAACATATTTGTAAAAAGAACAGCAGCAATACTATTTAACCTATAGGCGAGGAGATAAGGAGGTTCAATACCTTTCCCAAGGGAATTAGTCGGAGAGTGAACGTAATAGAACGACTGGAGCTCGAATTCACTTATTTCGAGGCAGCAGTCCTGTACCCATTACTTCATAGGGACTTACAATATGCTAAGTGTTTCCCTGGCAAATGAGTAAGATATACCAAAAAAGGGAGAGATCCTCACTATAACACTAAACTGTTTAATTTGACACAGAAAAAGTATAACAAAGCTAAAAGTTTGAGATGAATTCATAACATTAGAGGAAAAAATAAATATCTATATATATACATTATTTTCCTATTACAGGTAAGATCACACAGATATAAGTAATCGAGGATTAATTATTTGGCCCAGTTTTTGAGTGCCTTTCCTGCACTTTCATTGCGCGAAAAGGAGTCAGTGTCAATCTCTGATAATCTTTGGTTTATAAGAAAATTATTTTTCTGAATAAATTGTTTCGGTATACTTATTTATGGCCGATTTCTGCGGCATAGCTTGGAGTAGGACAGTAAGAGGCATTGGTCTCTACATGAACTCTAATGAAACATGTTTTAATCAAGATGGTGCAATCTCCTCATTAAATGGGATGTCTCTGAAACTAGTTGACCATTTCATATACCTTGGTAGCAATATCTCATCTACTGAAAGCAATGTCAACATAAGAGTAGAGAAGGCATGGATTGCTATTGATAAGTTATCGATCATATCGAAATCTGATCTCACTGACAAAATAAAATGAGAATTCTTCCAAGCTATAGCTGTGTTTGTACTACTGTATGGTTGCACAACTTAGACCTTAGCGAAACGACTGGGGAAAATCTTGATGGGAACTACACAAGAATCCTGCATACTTTTTTAAAAAATCCCTGGACGCAGCAGCTGTAAGGCCACTAACTCCCCATCTCACAAACCATCTAAGTAAGACAAGCAAATCATGCCTGGCGCTGTTGAAGAAGAAAGGGCAAACTCATAAACGATGTTCTTGCACATGGACTCACTAATGTTAGCCGACCAGCAAAAACTTATATTCATCAACTCTAAGCCGACACTAGATGCCGTCTTAAGGACTTGTCAAACCCGATTACCTAAAAGAACAGAGAAAACGAGAGTGTCAAAGGAATCCGTGCTGTCGGCATACCTTGATAATATATATATATATATATATATATATATATATATATATAGTTATCAAGGTCAATTTTTAAACGAATTTTAACAGGTTTGAATTCAGAGTTTTCCTTTCCCTCGACCGGTTGCCATACCAAAAGCCCAATCCTCCATCTATTTACTCAAAGCTGGAGGAAGAATAGTTGGATTCATACTACGGGATATGCAAACAACCTCGTCCAGGGTTTGAACTCAGGTCACCGCGTCCATATGTGTGTGTGTGTGTGTGTGTACGTGTGAATAGGACAGACACTTCGTGTCTGTTTATTTTATCTTTGATCCGTTCAAGTCTTCCTATGGGTTATTTAACTTCTGGATGGAATTCAAGAAGTATCTGTTTTTTTCCCAAGTACTTTCAACCCCAACTTTGATCTTTGAGGGAACAAATAAGGAAATGACAAATACAATGACGAGTCATATGCATCTACATAAAGAGTTAGAGGGAAAAGAAGTGGGAGGGAAATTTACTGAAGAAAAGAATTTTATTTGAGTTAGGAGGGAAAAAAGGTGGAAAAAATGTTAACGGCATTTTAGAATGCGGCTGTTATATTCGAAGTTGATTTTTTAAGGAGGTTTTGGTAATTTTATTCAGAGAGCTTCAAGAATTTTGAGTTTAGGGTTGTTTTTCTTAATGTAATATTAAGGTGGCTTTAATTAAAATTTTTCTGTATTTGGAGAAGATGACAAAGGAATTTTGAGGTGTTGGGAAATGGAATTAATGTTGGATAGGTGGTGTTAAACGTCTCGGCAGAGTTGTAGTACTATGTATCCTATTTAATCAAATACATTTAAAAGTGAAAATGCTGCTTATATATATATAAGTAAAAGTAAAGTTGGCGACCATAAGACTCACTTTTCAATAGCTACTACACCGAGGTGTAGGGTAGGGCGCTACTCCTTTCTTTACTTTACCCTTGATACGTACCTTATGTTGCTAAGTGTTAAGCAAGAAAGTATCAAGTACCATTTTTTTAAGTCTTTGGTATGACGCGACCTGGGATTGAACCCAGGTCTCCCGGACCATTAGCGAACACTCTACTCACAAGGTCAATGAGACGGTATAAATATATATGTATGTATATATATATATATGTATATATATGTGTGGGTATATATATACATATATATATATATATATATATATATATATATATATTTATGAATATATATATATGTGTATATATATATATATATATATATATATCATATCTGTTCATAACTATTTCATTGTCCAGTGGGCAAATCCAAAAATATGCTGATTACATCCCATGTAGAGAGTTAAAACCCTCCCTACAATAAAAGGGGTGTCATGGTATGACACTAAACTATATCTGGTCGTTAGGCTCCAGTTTTGGGGGTCTGGGGAGTGAAGTGTCACGTCTTCGTTGCTATTACTACCATTACACCCAAGTTCATTCTGATTCATTATGAAAGTGCCTCTTTGGGTCCCATTAATGAGTCAAATAGGTTGGTTTGAAAATGTTTAATATTAGATGAGAATTTTTGAAACTTATATAACTAATCAAACAAATGATTAAATAAATAGATAGTAAAAGCTATTTGAAATCGTTCAATTGAGTATGAATTATTAGTATAAGATAGGTACACTTGAAGCCATAAAACTCTGAGCAAATTATCTGCTCGCAAATTATTAGCATTAGATATCATATAGAAACGTTGATATGGCCTTTGTACTCAATACAATGCAATATTTGGTCAAATTTATTTATTCATCAATTTATTCCCAAATATATCTTACATGGATGCAAATTCTGTTATAATTAGAACAGTGGAAACGATAACCGACACCAGGGGACTTTTTTTTACATTGCAGGTCAATCGAAGTTGTCCCTTGACCCCTGAAAAAACTCAAAAACCGTCTAGCCCAGTCGGTTGGGATTGTAGAATACACTGACTGCATCTCTGCAAAGACCCTACCACAATGAGTATCCTGGCTATGATACTAACAATCTGGTGGTGAGGCTCCAGTAATGCTGGAACTTTGTGGAATGTGGAGTACCCCTTCATTGCCATTACTCCCAGGTCCACTCTGGTTCGGAATGGTAGCACCTGATAAGGTCCAATCTATGGGTCAAATAGAACTGTTTAACATTTAAACGGAGTGCAAAGGAATGACTAATGTTAAATTGAATTGTTATAAATAAAACAGTTTGATCATTTCACTGTGTGTAAACAAATGACACATATTTAATTCAATTGTAAGAGATACATAGCAATACTTGTAAACATTTAACTTTGTTGATTTATGCTAAATTGAATTGTTCGAAAAAATGATCCTTTGACTGTGTGTATCTACAAAATGTGTTTACAAATCATATATCTAATATAAATGTAAAAGCAGAACTTGGTATTGAATAACCAACAATGGTTGATATGCCATAAAAAAAAACAAATCAAAAACCGTCGTTTTACATTCGAGTTATGAAAAGAAGTTGATATACGTTTTGTTTTATATTTCCACCTTTATAACGGAATAGATTTATAACGGAAGAGATTTCCGAAAAGAGGTGACCCTTTCCTTATGGGTAAAGTTTGATCATCATTTCAGAGACGATAAATCATTTAACAAAGTCATTTGCAGCAAACTCTTTGGGCTTAGAACCCTCCGATGGAGGGTCTAAATTTCTAACTTCACTTTCTTTCAAGTCAGGATTCCGACTCACTTTTAGAATTTATATCACTGATTCTGCCTTTCTTAATACGTGATATCGCTCACTAAATCAGAGTGCAGCTGAATTTAAAAAAAAACACTATTTCATCTTTCTCCCTAAATTCCCGGTTAGGAAAATATTACTCAAACCCTCCGCCTCGAATGTGACAAAGTCAATTTCTAAGCGGAGCACAGTTGATTTGAATTCAGTTTTCGTTCTCGTAAACTAACCAAAGTTGAAGAATCCAGTATGCCCTATTATTCATACATAACTGAAAGAGAACAGGTGCGTTTTACAAGGGCATTAGTGTGAAGTTAAACACAAACAGTCCTGTCCAGTAATTGAACTCAGTTCTATTTGTGCCGATTCAGTTTTCTACGATGATAAATGTTACGCTAAGTACGCCTCCTCACCAGTAGGGAATAATCAATGACTTCCAGACTGTCACTCAAATTTTCCATCGTACCTAAGGAGTTGACTTCAGGTTCTCATATCCACTGCAAGCTCCTACACCAGTGCCTTACACTTAATTGAGAGAGCTTACATTCTTCCTAGTTTAATTCAGAATTTACTGCCGACCAGTAATGTTATCTGCTTTGTTTCTATTTTTACGGAAAAAAATTGAATTAAAAATCAAATACTTTACTATTATTTGATTGACAGTCGAGGTTATGCAGTCTTTATGTATGTTTTAACATGACACCTCCGACATGCTGAATTGCAATGTAAAGATCACAAATGTGGTAAGAAAAGTAGAAAGAAGCAAGATAACCAAAGTGGCTACACAATTAGTCAAAGGAAAGGCAAATGTGGCTCAGAAATTCGCTTGCACCCTCAACTCTCACCTTATCAACATTCTTATTCTTGTCGGTGAGGCTTAGAACACATCAACTGTATCTCGAGCAGAGGAGGAAGACCTCTCCAAAAAAAAGTGTCCGAGTATGACATTAAACTGCATCTTGTGATGACACTACATTTGTGCAGCTCTTTGTTGCTATTATTCCAAGATCGACTTTGTTCCCGAGTGGTAATATCTATTAGGCTCCTGACTATAAGTCTAATAAATCTGTTTAAAAATTATTTGTATCTGATAAGAATACATTATACCATATATAAGTATAAATTATTTGCATTAAGAATTGTTACTTGATGCTATATTTACTTCTTACTAAAAATCATTATGAGCTGCTTAAAGCTATATAACTGTGTGCAAACAAATTATGATTACTAATATTGAGTTGAAACCATAAAATCATGTTTAAGTTACTTGAAATCATACAACTGTGTACCTATTATTTGTATTAGATAAGAATACTTTATATAATATAATTAAATGCAAACAAAAATCTGAAAAAACAGCTACTTAAAAATGTAAATATGAACGTACAATGAATGGGATTCCCTAACTTCATAAAATAACCCCAGAAAGATAAAAAAAAATCTGACTGAATAACTTGGATTCATTTATTTCAACTATTTTTTTATTACGTTTAATCATTTCATTTTCCCATTTTTTTTCATATGTATTTGTATCTCAAAAACATTGAAGATTGACGCCCGATGTTTTTGGTGTAAGTCTGACTCATACTTTATTAATTTTCTTATTTACAGATTCATTTGTTTTTTGTTTTTTTCAGTTTTTTTAATCTTATATTTTTCTATTTGGTATGTGAAAACTGGTTAATGAATCAAACAAGCAAAATTCAATTTAGAAAGAATTACTCATACTTTATTAATAGAAAATTAATAAAAAATGAGTAATTGTTTCTAAATTGAGTTTTGCTTGTTTACAGATTCTTTTTTTTTTTCAGTTTTTTTTAATCTTTTATTTTTTATTTGGTATAAGGAAACTGGTTAATGAATCAAACACGCAAAAGTCAATTCAGAAACAATTACACAAACTTTATTAATTTTCTTATGTACAGGTTCATTTTTTTTTTTTTTTTTTTTTTCATTTTTTCATCTTTTTTTTTTTTTTTTTTTGTATTTAGTATGAGAAAACTGGTTAAAGATTCAAACAAGCAAAACTCAATTCAGAAACAATTACTCATACTTCATTGATTTTTTTTTTTATTCCCAGATTCTTTTTTTTTTCTTTTTTTTTTTTTTTTGATTCTTATTTTTTTTTTACTTGGTCCCAGTACTCCCATAAAAATCATCAATAATTCAAAACTATTTTGTACAGGGAAATCGCCGTCAACATCGCGTTTCGTTCATTCCCTAATATCTTGCTGGTCGCATCATCTCTAGATCAACAATTCAGGATAATTAAGAGTTTGGTGACTACTGATGCTAATTGAATAGACAGCTTTATGTCAGGAAAGGACAGCAAAGGAAAGCAACAGGAAAATAATGGAGGGAAAATAATGACGGGAAATAGTTGAGGTAAAATTGACGCCTTCCTGCAGGTTTTGTCAGTGTGTGTTTCACTGTGCGTGCGCGAACGCAAGTGTATCATTACGTGCATGCATGTATGCATATGCATACGTGCGAGATTAAAAAAGCGTCATTGCAACCAATAAAGGTGATTAGACAATACAAGTATTGTCTTTATAATGCAACTGAAAAATAACAAGCTTTCAGCACAATAAAAAAACATATATATATATTAAAGGTCAATAAATTGTTCAAGAAGTATTTCATTCCAATGTGAAAATCTTTTTATTGTTTAGATACCAGCATTTAAGGATTTACTAGATTCATAACATTGGCAAAGGGAATTACGCAAATTTAGAAAGATTTGAAACATTCATGTCATTATCGTTTGTTCTACTTAATTAATTATAAATAGAATGTGGTGTAGATTCACACACGTGTATATATATATATATATATATATATATATAAGATTCTGTATGAAATCAGACTGTATCAGAAAGAAGACAGTTTTGAAACTTATTCTGATGACACTTGTTCACAAGCGAAGCAATTCAGTCTGATATATATATATATATATATATATATATACATGAGAAAAAAGACAATTATGCATATATACATAATTATATATGTATATACAAGAGAAAAAAGACAATTATATGTGTGTGTGTGTGTGTGTGTGTGTGTGTGTGTGTGTGTGTGTGTGTGTGTGTGTAAAATTCTATTTCCTAATACGATAAGCTTTACACCATACGCCCCAATGTTTGCTTTGGCTTGATAAATACATACATGCTCAATGAGAATTCACATATGGCGAGGACTAATACAATCCTTGGAAATCAACTATGTGTTCTTGAAAGCAGTTTCGTGTCATCCGCGTCCTATGAGGTTTTAAACTTATTTTTTATTATCTTACCAGGACATACTATTCACATTAAGAATCATGTCGTGAAAATGGTCTTCAATGATATCTGTTTATGTCATATCCGTCGAGCGCACGCAACACACTTGGCACGTCTCTTTCTCAGGTCTCTTTCACCTTTCCCAAAGAAATTCTTTTTAAATTTGACAAAAAATAGGTCATTCCTTTCTTGATCAGGTTGTGAACTTTTCAGTATCCTCTTATATATATATATATGTGTGTGTGTGTGTGTGTGTGTGTGCGTGCGCGCGCCCGCATGCGCAAACTTTCGCAAAGGATACTGCTCATAAAAAGTAGTTGCAAAAGTCCGCACTATAACAGAGCGCTGATAAAATTCCCTTAAGTTTTGTGTAGTAAACTTTGTGTGTATGTGTGTGAGAGTGACAGAGTGAGTGTAGATAGATAGATAGATAGATAGATAGATAGATAGATAGATAGATAGATAGATAGATAAAATGGTCACTAAAGGCGTCAACTAATTAGTTCAAGCGATATAGAAAAAAAAGAAAAACATTCCTATTGCCAAAGACTTGTTTCCCTTAATCTTGAAGGAACTGAAGTAGCCATGTTGCTAAATGCTGTAACTTCATTGTCCTACTGTCATTAGAGCTGACCACACGCGTCCAAACTTTCACGTGGCCTTTGAGCGCATGTGCATGCTCGCACTTTGTAAGGCGAGAAGTGGATGCAGGCGATGAGAGAGTGCTGTCCATTAGAGTGTTGTCCATTGCAAAGGGGGGCGGAATCCAAGAAAGCTTCGAAAAAGGTATTGATTGTCGACAAACCTGCCAGCGTTTGAGGAGTTACTTGTGTCACCAAGAACATTTAATGTTCGAGCAAAATAGGACCTGGTGTCAGTTGTCAATACTCGCTTTTTCATAGCTGCATTACCATTTCAATCTCAATCTCGTAGCTTCTCTCTCTCTCTCTCTCTCTCTCTCTCATACTCACAAATGCAATATATATATATATATATATATATATATATATATATATGTGTGTGTGTGTGTGTGTGTGTGTGTGTGTGTGATAAAAGTTTTTATATAAAAAAGACATTTAGCTAAATAGTAGTAAGAAAAAAGGCATTTAAAAATGATAATGTGAACAAAAGAAAGCACTAGAGATATTCAGGCAAAATACAGAAGAAAGACGTTTAGCAAAAAGGCAATAAGAAAGAAAGAAAGAAAGAAAGAAAGAAAGAAAAAGAGCTATATTAAAATTTATATTAAAAAGTTTTTTTTATTGCCAAACTCCACAACATAAAAACTCTCTAACCACGATAAAAGTCTAATTCTAATAGAAAATATACTTTCTATATAGACTTTTACGAAACTGTATACTTACTTTTAGACCGTTGTATATTTGGATTTGATAGTATATATATATTTGCGTGTGTGTATGTGTGTTTGTGTGCTCACCCATTTATGCGGCAAGCTTGAGACCTAAAGTAGCTCTGATTTCTGGATTTGGCGGATTTCTGAATACAGGCTCAATAGATACTCGCAATATAAAGTAAAGTATGAAATTGTATTTAGCAGATACAAATTCCTTAAAAAATGTCCTTAGGACAAAGTTAACTTATTATTTTTTACATATGTACATATTGCTTTTCAGAAATTAATAAAACTCGACGAAAAAAATGGTTCATTTAGAATTGATATCTGGTATGATCACCTTCATTTTCTATTACTGATTTTTGAAATTAAAAATATTTGCCCAAATCACCAGAACGTTTTCCGATTCGGACAGTATGCATTCTTCAAATTCTGTCTTTCACTGACAGAAATGCAAAGCCACTGATGGAAACTAAAGGATAAAATAGTGTTTTGTAGCGGAAAACCTGCTCTATGCAACAGTGAAATTATGTTGTTGACCCATAGAAATGAAAGGTCCCCCTTTTACCATTATTGACAATACGGTATCGGTTACTAAGACTCACTTGGGCTAAATGATATTGTCATTGGGCCGAAAAAGATTAGCACCGTATTACCTGCTCAGACAAGTCACATTTCCAGCTATTTGAAGCAGATGGTCAAGGCCGTGTATAAAGGGGGCCTCATGAAATTATGGATAGTGCAAGTCGATGGTGACTCTTTATTGTTGTGGAGTGTGTTCTCTTAGGGCTCATATAAAGCACTAGTGAAACTGGAGTCTGTCATGATAGGTTGGACATACACAAAACCATTTGGATTACTTTCTCGACGATGTTGGCTGGTTCAAGCCCTCCTCTCCCTATTGTGCGTGGGTGACACGAAACTGCTTCCAAAAACACCCGGCTGACTGTTATATATTCTATTTTCCTTCGCTAGAGTTGAATCCCCATTGAACAACAATGTATTTACTAAAACCTTTTACAACGAGCAGAATGCAACACAAAATCAATTTTTAAGCGAAATACGGCTGGCTTAAATTCAAAGTTTTTCTTCTCATACATGAAACATATTGCACACATCACTAAATTCCTTGCAGTCTTACAACCAACAATTACAATGCAACCCAAATATGTCCTTAGATATCTATGTAACGCAACGGTTTTCAGTAGACGTTTCTAATGCAACTGCACCATACTTGTACCACCACGGTTCTAACGGTTCTATGAGTGTAGCACTACGCGTTAGGTTTCAGTCGGATCCCCTTTTGTAAACTCGCCGTGAGAAAAAAGTGACAAACACACAAAAACCTCGTCTTGGTTCACTAATTAAAAAAAGTTTATTCACTATTACACCTCTTAGTAGTCATCAAGAAGAGAGAAACAGAGTATGTTAAATGGGTCTACTGCTTTATGCTAAGCAGACAGAAACAAATCGTCGTGAGAAGAGAGAGGGCAGACACAGACCTTAAGATCATCTTTCTCGTTTTTTGTTGTAATTCTCGCGCGTACTTGCTCGAAGTTCTGTCTTCACATCTTCACCGCTAGAGTGGGTCTCCTTCGCGAAGCTGATACAAAATGGGTGCCGTAATTTTCGGCCGTCTTCACATCGTCGCATCTAGTCTCCAACTGAGCTTTCTTTGCCGCTTTTCTATCCCACGTTCACTCCCCTAACGGATTTTCCGTTTGAGTTTCTTCCAGCCAATCAGAACTCGTCACCGATTTGTTGCTGATATGTTTCTATTTCTAACCCAGGCTTCCGCTTCTGTTCCGACCTTGACATTCCCATTCGTTTCTCTCATAATATCTCTCTCTCTCTCTCTCTCTCTCTCTCTCTCTCTCTCTCTCTGCTTACCTCGATTATCTTTCACATATGTTCCTTTCCTTTGCACCATCTCGTAGTCGACCAGAAAATCTCGTTAGGAAACAACGCACAATCAACCGGAGTCCCTAATTGTTTTACATCTATTCTCATACAATGACTCCGAGACTTTATCTACTCCATACCACGTTTGGTTTGGTTTGGTTTGGTTGTTTTTTTATAGCATATAGATTATTTGTGGATTATCTTATGACAAATAATTCTACTTAATATCAATCATTTGTTGCACACAGGTTAAGTAGTTTCAAGTATTGATATCCAACATAAATAATTCTATTCAAAATCGATCACTTGTTTGCACACAGTTTAAATTGTTTCAAGTATTACAAACTCAGCAAAATTAACCCTCAGCCATAGCCCTTTAGCACCTTTAGGATAAAATAGGTACTTGTTTGCCACGATAGTAATTTGAAGAATACAGTCGGGACTATCATATAGTTATTATGGCTTGATATGACCAGACGATGGATCAGATTGGGCCTCTTTGACCGCCCATCTAGCCAAGCAAGAGCCAAATTGGAGTGCTGCAAGTCACGTGACTACTGTGGCACTGCTCAGCCACCAGCATCCCATCCCGAAGCATTACGGGTCACCAGTCACGGTCAAAGGGCGGCTTCGCTGGAAGGTCTTAACTCTCTGCAGAGATTCAGTCGGGGTATTCTACTGTCCCACCCAACAGATCAGAATAGTATCAGTAAACTGATGTGTTGAGTAAGTGGCTTTTTGGCATTAAAATCTGTTTTCTTTATTAATTTATGACAGGTTAATATTACAAACCTCTTTGCCTCTTCTAAAAATTTCTTCTGATACATTGACGTAGAAGACGTTCTGTCTTTCCAACAGGATTGCCATTGCTTCTTCGTCAACAAATTCATTCCTTTCAACGATGGGTAATTTTCCATAAATTTACCAGTCAATAAAGTTGCTACAGTTTTAGAATATCTACTCATTCAATTCAATCCATCCACATTCAAAAACTTTTAGTTTTCAAGTGACATTTCTATTTGTAAGGGCTCACCTTCCTGGGAACAGGTAATTTTTCTTATCTTCTTTGTTTTCTGAGCGTATCTGTTAGATGACGCTGAATACGACATACAGCGCAATGCTAAATATAACAAAGGGAAATAAACTTCAATCACAAAGGTCAAAGCCAAGAAAAGTTAAGTCGCATTTATAGAAAGCAAAGGAAATTTGCGAATTAAATAACACTTCGAACATTTCTACATTCGATGAATAACCAAATGAAAATCGCAACTGATATAAGAAATATTTAGTAAAGTCCAGAATATGATTAAATTATCTGGGATCTTATTGAAAAACAAAAGCAATGCAATAGTGTAAGAAAGTTACTAAACATCGCTTTATGACAGCTTGCCTAATTCGCTAACTACGAAGAACGCACCAGAAATTCCTAAAGTTGCCGTAGTTTTGCATATAGATCTTAGGTCGCTCACGGTACCTGCCAGTCTTAAATGATCACCTGCTGAGTAGGTTTGTCCCCATTTAACTTCGGTGATCTAGCAGAAATGGGTGTTTTAAGTGTGACTTGGCCGTAAGATATATAATTAGGAGCAACCAAAATTCGATCATAGAAAATAATTTACATTAAAACCGAGTTTCTACTGACTCCTTCAAAGTAGTACTGCTCCCGACAATGAGTGTCCTAGATATAACACTAAACCATTAGATGGTGAAGCTCTTGTTCTGGAGCTTTTTGGGATGTAGTATACCTGTTCATTGCTATTATTCCCAGATTCACTCTTACCTGGAGTTGTAGTACCCATTAGAATCCCACCACCTATGGGTCAAATAGAACTGTTCAATCCTTTACTATACTCGGAATCATTTAATTGTGTGCAAAACAAATGAGTAATATTAAATTGAATTATTAATATTACATAGCAATGCTTGAAACCGTTTAACTATGTGCAAAAAAAATTAGCTCTAGCTCGTTCAAAAAATGTTACCTACAAACTATTCGTAAACAAATCATATATATATGGGGGGGACATAATCTAGCCTTGAATAACCTATATGGGGGACATGCCTTAAATCCAAGCCAACTAACCAATCAATTTCTATTGCCAGGTTTGTTTGTTTTTATTTACTTATTATATTCTTTGACTTATATGCTATTATCTATTGGCAATGACTTCAATTAGAAGGCATGTTTTCTTTTATAGTCCTTATGTTAATTGCCCTTTATTTTTCTATTGGTTTATAGACCAAAGTCCCGAGAAGAGTCACTCCTTTTGCTTTTATTATCCATTCTGGTTGGTATTTATACCAATTTTCTGATTTCAATATCCCTTTGTATTTGCATATTTATGTAACGTTATGTTTGATTTTGAATTCATAAACATAAAGCAATAAACATTAACAACTTTCAGTATATATTTGTATTAATAATCAAATAACAATTCTAATAAAACCAAATAAATGAATAAAATTATAATAAATCAAAAATGAAAATAATTATTAAAAGCAATCATGCTTCTAAATTAGATTGGAATGATATATTAGAATTAAAAATTATATTAGATTTATGCAATAAATATTTAAAATTATACATTAAAATTACAATCTATGTATGTTAAAATATATCAAATTACAATAGATAATGAGGTTCTTCAGGGTTTTCTTTTATTTTCTCTATATAATCCTCGGTAACGGTGAAATCCACAAGATAACAAGATCTTTTCTTCTCATCAGTTAACATTAGATATGATCATCTGACCGAGATTTGGTGATCGACTTGTATCTGAAAATCCCAGAGAGTTTTATACGTCTCATTTTCTAAGACAGTTTCAAGCCTTACTGAGGAACATTAATGTGAGAAAGTAACTAATCATTGCTTTATGACCGCTAACCTATTGTTCATTTGTCGGCATGGCTAAATTTTGATCTTTTGCATAAAAGAAAACCAAAGATCACTTTTCCTACCCAGTCATGCCTATTCTTGTAGTCCATTTGAGACAGTTTACAGTATTAGCTTAATTATGTGATTGTTTCATCTCTGTCACACAACTTACACTTGCTATTCTTTTGCGTATTAGCAATTTTTGCTTTGACATTATACTTCTTTTAGCATTATTTTTGCTGCAATTAAAAGAGATTCCGTTTCTTTCCTCAAGTTTCGTATTCTTGGCCATATCCAGGTCATCTAGAGTGCAATTTCCTTAATTTGTATCCATATCGGTGCGTTTCTTCCCATTTTTCTTTTCAAAGTTCAAAAACGTTTGATGCTTTTAGAAAAGAATCGATTTAAAACTAAAACAACAACCAAAGAGGTTGTTCTTTTAAATAATAGTTTTAACGTTCCTGTATCGAATAATCAATATGTGCTAAATTTTATAGCAATCACTGTAAAACAATCATCCCATGTTACAGTGTTACCAATGTCAGTGATGAAATGGATGTGATCACCTTCTATAATGAGTTAACTTTCCTTGTCTGACACATTCCCAACGTTCTATTCATCGGTGAAGACGAAAATAATAAATACAGTTTTCACAACTTTTGCAACAGAAATGGTGAACATCAAGCCAAGTTTGTTTTAGACAACAGGCTTGTTAGCTCAAACAGTAAATTTCCGAAAAGGAAAAGAAAACTATGGACATCTACCACAATAATTCAAAATCACAGCTTCATAAATAAGAAATGAATAAATAGTGCTATGCACTGTGAGGCTTACTTCTTTTTGAAGGAGTATCTTCGGATCACAGAATCTTTTCATCATTGATTCGTTTGCGTCTATGTAGGAATAAGAAGCAAACAGGTAAGACGTTATATTATGACTGGTCTCGCTTGCTAATAGTGATATAGACAATTACTATTCGTTAACTAAGAAACAGGTTTGATACTCTATAGGGGACATTTGAAAGAGATGATCCAAATGATAGGTATGAAAACTTAGTTACCACCGACTTAAAGGCAACTGCTGAGTTCATGCCAACAAAGCCAAACGCCGAACGTAGAATTCCTTGGGAGTCAAAAGCAGATACGGAAAAATGGGAAAACTTGAAAAAACATTTTTACTTAAGAGAAGAAAAAAACTCCAATGTGCAGAATTTCAAGTAATCTCCGAAAAAATCTAAGAAACACCAAAAAGGACACCTAGAATATATTCAAGGTCAAATCAATAAAATCAAGCCTTGGAAATTAGTAGACCATTTCATATAGTTTGGTGGCAATATTTTATCTGCTAAAAGCGATATTAACACATACATAAGTAAAGCATAGACTGCTATTGACAGGTTAACGACCATACGGAAATCTAATGATAAAATAAAACGAGAATTTTTCCAAGCAGTAATTGAAGAAAAAGCTAGATAGAAATCACACAAAGATGCTCTGTGTTGTTCTAAACAAACCCTGGAAGCAGCAGCCTTCAAAACAGCAGTGGTTACAGCCACATGCCTCTCATCACACAAACCATCCAAGTGAAACGAATACTGAGCACAACTGGAAAAGTATTTATTTATCCAATCCATTCACACAAGCAGGATACAATTTTTAGCAAAGTTTAACAGGTTTGATTTCAGTTTTCCTTCTCCTTGACCAGTCACCAAACCCAGACAACCCAACTGTTTACTCATCGCTGGAGAGAGAATTGTTGGATCAATACCTTTCCAAGGTTATTAGCGCTATGTGAAGTGCAAACAGCCTCGTCTACGGTTTTGAAATCAGGTCACTGCATCCATAATATATAACAATTGCATTAAAGCGCCTCCAAACTGCTGGAGGAGTAAGGACGAAGTCATAAGCGATGTTCTCCTATGGATTCAAAGTTTGCAGCGCTTTGCATATGCATATGCACAGAGTATGTGTACGTTCGACACTCTCTTTATTTTGGAACCTGTAAAAAAGTAAAGTTGGCGAGCATAGTTGAGGGCGACCCGATGGCTCCTTTTTCAATAGCTACAACATCGAGGTGTTGGGGAGGGCGCCACTCCATTCCTTGGATTGCTCCACTTTACCCATGATGCAAACCTTATAATTCTGAGTGTTAAGCAAAGCGGCATCAAGTACCATTTTTTTGAGTCTTTAGTATGACTCAACCTGGAGATTGAACCCCGGTCTCCCGGACTATTGGTGAACATTCTAACCATTAGTCCAATGGCCCGGTTTGGAACCTGTACATATACCAAAAAATGCCCATTTTTTTTTTCAGAAACTTCGTTAACCAATATTTGAAACAAAAATAGAAATATAAATGTCGTTATTATGCTTTTTGTTTTGTTTTTATTGTTGTAGTTTTTTCGTTGCAGTTGTAATTGCTTGGTTGTTTCTTTTTCTTTTCTTTTTTTCTTTTTTTTTTTTTTTTTTTTTGCTCGGAAAAAACAATCAGAAATTTTGGTCGAAAAATAGAAACATCTACTTCCATATATTATTATAAAGATTTCTTTCTAACAGGAAAACAAACCGAACACGTGTGGCACTTAAATTTGGCCAGAATGGAGACGAGAGAAGCAAGCCTAAACAATGAGACACCAAAAGCTGCTTCCAACCATTTTGTCGGCAACTACAACAAAAGCCTGAGTGCGAACTCCGGTGCCAGACTGTTAAGGTAGGAGAAAAAAGCCGGCAGGTTTCGTTACTCGCTCCTTGAACAGCTGAAAAGTATTCCATTAGGCAACGTGCTTTCCTAGAAATTCAACTAAAAGTTAACCAAAAGACGACTGAAATTCAACTAGATTAAATGAAAGCTGAGAATTCAACCCGAGAATTCTATTGAAAGACAACTCTACAGAAAACTCAATTAGATTAAACGAAAACCGAAACTTTTCAACGAAACCACAAAAACTACTTAAATTCAAAGAACTTTGTTTTCCAGACACTATCTCTCAGATAAGTCTCGCAAATTACACCAAAATTTGAAATGCTTTATCCTTTCCTCTTTTTCTTGTTTCTTTTGTATAAAATTCATTTCTAAGACTTTGTTGTCTGTAATATCTTTTTGAATCAGTAACTGAACAAGAGAACTGCAGAACTTACTGTTTTAAATTACCCATTAAAGCTTCCAATGACATTATCTCCATATATTGCAAATTCGGCATTTTACTGCCATTCCTTTATAACAATTTGATTCTATAAATTCTTTTATATGGTAAATTTTGATTATCAAAATTCTTTTATTAGAACCAAAACTTGATTGTTGATTGGTCAGTTTCTGTATCTTGAATCTTACAATTGAGGATTAAGCTTTCTAAACCGCCTATCTTCAGAACTACATTAAAAAAGAAAGGCATTTCTTGCCAAAAAGAGAAATAAAAACTATGAATGAAGACAATTTTTTCGCAACAGACGATAAACTATGGAGTAGAAGAAAGTTTTTTAGTCGTGCTGCGTTGTTGGGAAATGATGACGTTAGTAATTGACTCCTTCATTTTTATTCCCATCGACTTGTTACCTTTTGGCTGCAAAAGAATTAAATATGGAAAAGAAAAACACAAGGGTACCTTACCTTAAAGCGGCGTTTACAACTATTTTGTTATGAGGAATGTTTTCTTGAACCAGTAGAAATAACCGTGCTCTCCAGTCAAGGCGTTAGAGGAGTCTCTGGAATCATTTTTGGCAAATTATTAATTTGAGGGTCCGCTATGTGTGTCTATGTTCAATCAGTATATTCAGCTGACGCTGCTACGAGCAGGAAACACAAATCGCTATGCTCCTAATGGTAGCCTAGAGAAAAAAAACGTCTGTTACATCAGTTGAAGTATATCAAGGGGATTGAGAGTTTCTCTTTGGTGCCAGAACGTCCCTCTTTTTAGGTATTTTCAAAAAAGTAGCACCAAATATTTTGGCACCATTTTATTCCTATTTGTTTGTTTAATGTTGTTACATTCAAATTACAAATCTGTCTCTTATATAAAATAAAATAAAAATTTAAGATAAATTGCTGTAGAGTTTAGTGTTAAGTAATAAATAATAATGCCTGTTTTGATTATATAATGTTCAACCAGAAATAATTAAAGCCATGTACCTTCTTAGAAGAATCACATTTTTACTTAGAAATTGTTAGGGATATATTTCTTTATTAGTAATACTCTGTATACCTGAGAATAGGCTGAATATAAGTTAACCATAGTCGAGGGTGACCCGAAGGCTCCCTTTTCATTAGCTACTACACCGAGGTGTAGGGGAGGGCGCTACATCTTTCCCTGGATTGCTCCACTTTACCCTTGATCCATATCTTATAATGCTGAGTGTTAAGCAAGGAGACATCAAGTACCATTTTTAAGCCTTTGATATGACTCGACCTGGGATTGAACCCTGGTCTCCCGAGCCATTGGCGAACAATTGTAGTAAATTAAATTAAGAATAAACATTTCATTTACTGATCATTTATTTACAAAAATGTTTAATGTTCATCAATTTTCTATTTCTTATCAAATTCGCTGTTTTGGTTTATCTTTGCATCCTTCAAGTATCTGATTTTAAGCGACGTAAACTATTCACTCAATCATCCGTCACACATTTTACTGCAGCTACAAATTCAAACACAATATCAGGGGCGGATAGAGCAGTCAGTCAATCGGATAGTGCCAGGAGACCCAAAAAGCTCATGTATCAAGACCCATTTTTTAAGTAGCCTCCAAACACAAATGGATCAATGTTATAGCTTAAATGTTTTAACAGAACGAATCCCGAATATTTTATTTGTATAATCCACTATATATGTTTATAACGGTTTCTCCGTGGCTTTGAAAATAATCACTCCAATAGATTTCCCTTAATTTTTTAGACATGGTGCTTTACAAACAAAATAACTAATTAAGATTGTACATATCTATATTAGATACATCGTACGGTGAGAGGGGTTAAAAAGCCAAGGGCCATTTTTGTCCAGGTTGATGTCAGTCTACTCCTGCATAACACCGATGTATATTTTTGAGGACTTGTAAGTTAGTAAATGTCATCAAAAGGTTAATGCTTATAGCTTACTGATGACCAATGTTCGAACTTCAAGTGTAAACACAAATTTAAATAGAACAAAACATGACCATATTTTAAACCCAATGACCAAAAAAATTCCAAACAAGGTCATTTACTTTCTCATAGATAGATAGAATTTAATATTAGTCTTTTTAAATGCTGATTTTCTTCTTTTTTTTTTTCTTTCTTTGTTCTTTCCAAAGTCACTTTGGATGGAATATTAAGAGAAAGGGGGAGAGAGGGCAATCGTGTGATTGTTTATTTGTTGTAGTTTTGTGTTTGGGCTTTTTGATCTCTGTGTGTGTGTGTGTGTGTAAATACAACTGATTTAACAATAATGATAGCCATCATGGATTTCTTCAGTTTATCATTGTCGCTTTGCGCATTAAGGGACAATCCCTCTTGTTATAACCTTTGACGATCCCATAATTCTCCGTAGACACTCTAAAACAAGAGCTGCGCAATATCATTACTGACAACTCAATAAATTCTGAGAGAAGGTCTCTAAGATTCTCAGTATGTGAAACGCGTTCGTTTAAGACATTTGTTATCGTTTGCTTGCTTCAAATATTCTGCGTTGTCACCAACACACGCAAACCTTGACGTTTGCAAGTTTTCATTAATTTGCACTTACACTTGGTTGACCGCCAATATATATCCCTGACATAAAAGCGCACTGCTTTAAATGAAAGGTCATTTATAATTTCCTGACAAGTGTATTTTGGCTTACGGTGGTTGAGAATCTATAATAACAGGTGTTTTTATTGACATAGTTACACATGATCATAATTGTAAACTGAAATACCAAAAAAATAGAGATAACCTTATAAATTTGTGGTTCCACCTTTCGCCTGAATAATGGTGATTACTCAACCTGCTGTGGAGTACGTGAAATGCTAGAGATTTTGCGGGCACATATCCAGACTGTTAATTGCAAATATTTGCTCAATAGTGTTTATTCAATAATTCTTTTACTTATAGAAGAGCAAAACCTAGAGATTTTCTTCCCGTGGCGTAGTGGGTAACTCGCTGGACTACATCGTTGTAAGTGAGTTCGAACTCCAGTCACGCTCTTAACTTCAATTTTGAATTAATATCTATAGGAAAGATATGAATTCTCTTATCCTCCCAGCTATGGGTTAAATAGCTCAAATACTGTCCTTCGATAAGGGTGGCTTTGGCATTAAATAAGCCACGAAGTTTGATATGCCATTAAACAAAGAAACCAAAACTTTTCTTCTTGGCATGAACTGCTGCGAAATCCATCACCAGAACAGGCTTTTGAATGTTAAACTATAGGTCATTCAATCTTAGAACAACTTCCCTACATGCACAAAGCAGCACTTCTCATAACACACGTGTGTGTGTGTGTGTGTGTGTGTGTGTGGTACATTCAATAAATTCCCAGACTTTTTGTACAGGCATTTAAAATTGGCGTATACTCTTGAGAATTCAGTGTGTTATTGCTATACATCTTATGAGATGACTGACCAAGTTTTATGATTTCAGCTTCAAATGAACAGATACAGCAGTAATTGGAATACACCCTGATTGTCACAGCTGATGAATTTCAAAAATGCAATCTGGACGTGAGGAAGAACGATATGCAATAAAATTGTGTTTTAAACATGGAAAAAATGCCACAGAAACGTATGGAATGCTTCAGATTGCTTTTCGACCATCTTGCATGAATCGAGCATCAGTTTTTGAGTGGCATAAGAGATTTAAGGAAGACAGGGAGTCTGTGAGGGATGATGAGAGGTGTGGGAGGAGTAAGGAAGTCAATAAACCAGAGTTGATTGGTCAAAGGATTAGGGTTAGGGTTACTACGTTGAGGTTTTAAGGGAGTCCAGGAAGAGATTCCTAGGGAAGAGTCCAGCACTCTTCAAATCGGGTTAGTGGCATTTCCAGCAGGACAATGCACCAGTCCACAACTCCATCCTTGTCACAGACTATTTGACCAAGATGGGTATCAAGACAGTTCTTCATCTTCCCTATAGTCGAGACCTTGCTCCCTGCGACTTTTGGTTATTCCCTAAGCTCAGAGGCTGTCGTTATGAGACAATTGAGGAGATGAAAGAGGCTGTGACGAAGATCATTGACACGCTCACACAAGAGGACTTCCATGGAGCCTTCCAGAAGTTATTGGAACAGCACAACAAGTACATTGCAGCTGGAGGAGATTACTTCGAAGGAGACTAGAGTTTCGTGTGCGTACTATCAATAAAAGTGCCCATACGTAAAAAGTCTGGAAACTTATTAAATGATCCTCGTATATAGGAACTCAACTAATTTCCAAAGTAAAAAGATATGCTCAAGAGGGTCTAATTTTTCTGTTTGTATTTTTACAAGAATAACAAAAACATAAATTTTAGTCGATTAGAATTAGATAAATCATCAACCTTTTGATCTAATTTCGAGCCAACCTAAATTGTATAAATAAGCAAAGAAAGAAATATTTTTTCAGTAGACATGGATTTTTATTTCATATCTGCTTAATCTTTTGATTTATTTCTTTAGAGTGAAAATCTACATTTTTTTAAACAAGAATGCATTTTATTTCAACGTCGCTGAACTATCTTAAAATTATACGAATATGTTTGTTTCCATTTTTAATCAGGTTAAAAATATTCGTACTTCTATTCCAGCTGTTCCACCCGGATGAAATTTTCAGCAACAATTGCATATACTTTTAAGGCATAAATACACTTTCTCTCTCACATAGTGTCATACTCAGATACAGAACATTTACACTCACAAAATATATCCCTTTAGATTAGGCTTACAATAACTGCTATGTTTCATTTCAAAATCTAAACTATCTCAATTAAAAATATCTGCGCTCTGACTAAATTATCTTTGCTAACAAGAAAAACTTTCTAACTTCTATTTTTCAACAAACTTTTCACGCAGTTTAGATAAATAAAAAAAATTATTTTATTGTATTGTATTTCAGAGTTTTATTCCGTAATTCATACTCTTTGTTCCCTACATTATATAATCCATTAGTCTAGAAAAACTTTGGATTTATGTCTGAATCTCGGAAAGTTGTACAGAATACCAGCCGTTACCCATGCTAAAGGACTCTCTTCATCGAAACGCTGTCATAAGGAAAACCAAAGTGTAATACAACTTGGCATCAGTGTCGCTGCAGGCATTATTAGAAGGAGGGTAACACACAGCATCGAGTTGTCTTAAGAACTCCAGCTGCTGATTTTTTCATGCCACGGCGAATTCAGAATTTCCCTTCTTAGAGACGGGTCGCCTTTACCAAGGCTAGAGAGCACAGCCTATCCTACTCTTTACTCATAGCTGCGTGGTAAGAGAAGTAATGGATTCATGCCTTTTCCCAAGGGTAATTGCAAAGTGAAATAAGAATAGCATCGTGCAGAATTCGAACTTAGCTAGCTATGTCCATTTTCTATCACGTCACTAGTGCATCCATATTGGAAACCGTAACAAGATCAGATCTATGTTAATTATATTGAGAAAAAAAACCTTAAACCAATCCAATTTTATCTCTCTCAAAGTTCTAATTCCAAGACTAACACACACACGCGCACGCACACGTACTCACACACACACACACACACACATGCATTTGCACGCACATACATACATACAGCTTCACAGCAATAAAAACTGATAAGTTGATCTCATTGGATCATGAACTGATATCACCTGGTGCGCAAATCAATTATTTGAAAATGGAGTAGAGATATGAAAATCCTGTTCTCCTGTCTGTTTTCATCGTTTTTCGTCTGCACATCATGACGCCGGCGGAAATTGCAAGACCCCTGGGAACTTGGCTATCTTGGTCTACACCTCACTTTTGAAGTCCTCTGTCGGATATCTTTAAATGCAATAAATCGGGGTGATATTTGTATTGCACTGACAAAGGTGCTCGGGAATTAGGGACTTGATTTGCATTTAAATAATGAATCTCCTTTGGAAGTAAATTGGTTTCACAGAACAAGATACAATTTAATTCATTGCTCGTTAATTGTATTAGCAATATTATGGATATTTCTGTGACTATAATACTTATCTCTTCATCAATGTGAGTACCTCAACCAACCTTTTATTCAAATACTGTCAGAGCAATTACCTTCTTTTTATATTTATTTTGATAATTACTTGAATAGACTCACTTAATGTATGAGGTTGGTCTAGAAAGTATAGAGACTGATTTTTTTCAGGTTGACAACCCTGATTGAAAATCAACGGATCAATGTTGAACACAAAAGCATTCAATGTGTTTGCCTCTCAGAATTCACAATCAGCTGAGTAATCTGGGATTATCACAAATATCCTTAGTGGAGTGTGTCCCGAAAATAGACCACTAATTCGTTCAACTTTAGTTCAATACAGAATTATTTAAGAAGTTAACACATGTTTTATGGAGATCAAGTCCTATTCTAGTCTTAGGTTTTTAGGAGCTAAGTGGCATTCTTAGTATGTTAGAAAAATTCTCATCAAATCTGATCGACATTCAAAGACGTGAATAACAGGCGATTGAAATTGATCAGCCGACATTCAATTAGGATTGCCAATCTGAAAAATAAAAAATAAGACTATTGACTTTTAAAACACAAAAAATTGTCTTATTACATTCTAGACAGTGTCTTTGAATTGGTTTTTGACTAAAAAGAAATATTCTTTTGGTACTACAGCCTCCGCTTAATTTATTGATCTGAATCCTTGTGACAATTTCCTGTTCCCACATCCAAACCCAGTTCTGTGGTCGCCATTTAAGAATTGATCCTAACGATCCAAATGAAAGAATTATCAGTTAAAGATCTCTAGTAATTTTTTCGATGTAAGAACAACGTCTTTGTTGGTGTGCGGCTCCAAAAGAGAATTATTTTGAAGACGATAAAGTTTATTTGTAATTAAGTAGATAACTTAAAATGTTTTTTACGCAATCAGTCTCATTACTGAATAGGCTGACTTTATACTTAAACAGACACTTAAGGATGTGTAATCAGATTTTTGTTTAGTTTTGAGAGTGAAGATTTTTTATGAACGATGAGATAGAGGTATTTAACCTTAATAAAGGTGGCGAAACGGGCATCATCCGATGAAATTGAACTCGGTGAATCAAATTCAAATCTTCAACAATGTTGATTTCGTTTCACTCCGTTCTAACGCCCTTGGAAAAGGTATGAACCTCTCTCTCTCTCTCTCTGCTATTGGTAAATCATTGGACAAGCTAAAAATTTGGATTTAAAATTAATTAACTCTTTTCTTCCTTTCCTTCTGTCAGCGGGGCCAAAAATATGTTGGCTGCAACCCTAGCCAAGTAGTAAGACCCTCCCGACCAAAAAAGAATGTTCTAGGTATGGTACTAAGCTGTATCAAATGATGGGATAATGTATAAAATGATTGTCCTCTACATTAATACATTGGCTCTTAGTGTTTACCTGTTTAAAATGATTGTGAAGTTTAATATATTGGTTCTTAAAACATTGATATTGGAAATTAACATGAAGCGTTTACCAATTTTAATTGATTTTGAAGACATATTTTCGTACCGTATAATTGGAGACCATAATTATTAAACAGACTTCGGCATGAAATAACCCAACAAAAGTTGACATGACAAACTAACCAACCAGACAAATAACCTTTTCAGTTATCTCCTTTTCTTTCTTATTTCGGCATATATATGAGGCAGATGTTTCTACGTAGCCTGGCTATTTCTTGGTAGCATGAAATCCTAACATAACGAATGCGTGTGAGTGCACGTGCAAGTAAATTTCGG
The DNA here is from genome assembly GCA_963585895.1 of Sepioteuthis lessoniana. Taxonomy (NCBI): domain Eukaryota; kingdom Metazoa; phylum Mollusca; class Cephalopoda; order Myopsida; family Loliginidae; genus Sepioteuthis; species Sepioteuthis lessoniana. The sequence goes on from OY757909.1 coordinate 42,310,851, forward strand.
TCCTTTTTTTTTTTCAAATAAAAATAGGATTAATGTCTGCCCGTTCATTTGTAGGTTCGTCCATTGTCTTAAAATGAAAGAGCATTTTATTCAACCAAGTGATTTTGTGCATAGTTTCGAAAGTTTCTTTTACCATTGAAAAAAATTCAATAAAAAATCTGTTTTAAAAAAAAATCCCTGTTTGCCTTAGCCGACATTTTTTAGTATCAGTGAGCATCTATACAAATTTCTACTATACCAATCATTGATATTCTTTTTTGAAATATATCCACCAACTCTATTCATATGGGGGTGATTGAATATGGGACACCTCAGGCATCAGAGGTTGATTAGGTCCTTACTCTTAATGCAATAGGGAAATAAGGCAAAAAGTGAGACCTCTACTCGGCGGAGCGCGACAATAATCTCATAAATCTTATTATTTCGATTTCGAAAGATTGTGCACTACCAAACTCATTAAGAAGAAAGCGTGTATATTTACCCAACCCCTCTATCACGAACAGGATGTGACACAAGGTCAATTTTTAAGCGAAGCACAGCTGGCTTAAATTCAGGGTTTTCCTTCTCCTAGACAGGTCATTATCATCATCATCATGTCGTGCTGGTAGCACGGATATCCCTGACCCTCTCTCGCCACTTTTCCCTATCGTTCATCGCCTCAGGCAGGTCTTCTGGACAACATCCCGTATCCTCACATAGTTGCTGAATGTATGTTCGTGCTGGTCGTCCTGCTTTTGCACGGCCATGTGTGGGGGTCCATGAGAGTTCATCACTTATGAGTTCGTCCTTGCTTCTCCAGCAGTGTCCTGCATGTCTGGTTATCTAACTTGAATAGTTTTTGTGATAGGAGGCAGGCGGCCGTACAGTTGGTGTCTTGTGGGGTGTTGCCGCCAGGACTTGTTCAAGATTGCTCGCAGCATTCTTGTGTAATTGCCGTCTAGCTTCTTCCCCAACTGGTCATTATAACAAGGCTAAAAACTATACCATACTATTTATCCATAACTGGTGTTAATAAGAGGTGGTCTGATGTCTTTACTAAGGACATTAGCGCCATATAAAACGAAAACTAGAACATTGGGAATTTGAACTCGTGTACCATTGCCATGATATGACTATGTGTGAAACGTACATCGAATGTCCATAAAGATAGAACATAGGAATCTCGAAATTCGAAAAACACGTAACGACTTCTCAGTTCAGGTACGAAACCTTTTATTACCTTTGAGTTAAAGGTTTCGATATAAGGAAGAGAGATACACATTCTTTCTATTCTGGCTTTTTCATCTGCCAATCTCTTGCGACACCCGCCACAAAGGTCTCCGCGAGCGAGCGAAAACCAACCGTCTTCTTCCGAGGCAGGACTCAACTCTACTCGACCGGTGTCTTGTCTCAACTCACTGACTTTTTCAAAATCTCCCAAAATCCTCCGCACGCTTCCGGTGCGTGACGTCACTCGCACAGTGTAACCCTGTTTCCCATCTCGGGCTATTGTGATCTCTCTGAGTGACACGTCCGCTCTATGCACGCGCGTGAACATCTGTTTTAATGTTGCACCCAACTAACCCATGCGCCGAGCCGAAAGGTTCTCAGCCTAACTAAACCCAAAGGCATAAACCGAAATCCCTCAGCCATTATATTACATGCCTTTCCCATCAACAAATGAAATCATTTGTCATCGATGATGACAAATTATTTTCTTAAACTAATGTACTGCTCTTCCTCATGTCGAACTGATCAACAAAATTTTTAGCAATACAATTTTACAAAGTAAAATAATACAACAAAAAACATGCATCAGTCCCAAACTCAAAAGTCATTGAAAATAAAAGTGTTCGTATTGTCCTTCATTTTCTTTCTTTTTTTTTTCGTTTTTTTTTCTTTTCTTCAGCCACATTTTCTGGTTCTTTTTTCTCAAATTTTTTTTTTCAAATTTTCTCAACAGTCACTGGTTCGGCATGTATATCGCTTTTTTTTCAGTCTTAAATTTGTTTGTTTTTTGTTTTGTTTTTTTCACTCTCAGGTCAATTGCTCTTTATGTCTTTTACACTTTTGCTTTCCTTTTACATCCATACTCATTACTTCTAACTTTATATCTCCTTCTCTTGTAATCTCTGTCATTAATCAATATACACATTTTAACCCTCCACAACTAAGCATAGCTCGTAATCAAACCAACATAAATGTTTCCCCGTTTTTTTCAACTTTTGACCACCGTCAAACGGTCAATCTCACATCTTTTCAACAGCTTACGAGTACCCTTCTTCCTTAACTTCTTTCCTTTTTGCCTTAAAATATCCCGGGTGTTCTCTCCTAAACCACCCAAACTTTTATCAACTCAGCCAACAAAATTTCTCCCCCAAAACAATTCAAAATCCGATCCATGAATTTTCCGAACACATCCAATGAGATCACCAAAACTCCGCGCATATCTTAATTATCTCCAAACCCCTGTTTCCGCATATCTTCCCCAATAAAAACCTCAAAAGACCCACTCCAGCGGGGAACTCACAAAATATCCGTCTGCCTCGTCAGATACAAAAAAAACATCTGTCTCTTAGTTGTTCTGCCCCTATGGCGAGATTTATTCGAGACAATTCCAGTCGATACGGAGTACGAAAAGTCCGAGACAGTATCCATGTCCACAATCATTGGTATCAACAACTTTCGCAAAAAACCGGCCTGATTCCACCAGCGCCGAAAATATCGATTCTCCCAACTTCACAAATATCGAAACCTGTCCCAAACGTCTTAACTACTGATATGCGAAATCTTTAGAAAACTCCATCGATGCTCCCGAAATTCCATCTCTCGGATCAAAATTCTAACTTCCAATCACTACTTGCCCGGACTACTGACAAGTTACAAAATTTTACTCACAAAAGACCCCGTTTACTATAAAATTCATTTATGAAAATATTGTTTACAATAAATATTCATTCATAAAAATATTGTTTACTATAAATGTCACTCAAAAAACGGACAGTAACTGTCCCCTAGTCATCTTTCTTTCCCTTCTTTTCCTGTCCGCATAATTCCTTCTTACCCTTTCTTTTTCTCTCCCTCACTACGATACTATATTACACATAGTAGTAATCATAATTTTTATCGAGGGATCATTTATAGATTTAAATTCTTTAAATTCACGAACCCAAATATTAATTGACAGAGAGATAAAGTTACACAATGAGCAAATACCTTCTTTTCATGCCTTTTTTTCTTGACTCACTGGTTGCAAACTTTTTTTTTCATTTTCTGCTCGCCTTCTTTTTCTTTTCCTTTTCTACGTGCCTGTTTTGTTTTTTTGTTTTTTTGAGTTGAGCTGTTTTTCTTCTTCCTTCTGGGGGCCTTGTGTCGACAGTTGTGTTTCTTCTTTTTTCTTTTCCTCTTTCTTTTCCGCATTTTGTTTTTCTCTTGTTTTCGGTGTCGCGCTTTTTCTTGTTTCTTTCTTCTGGGGGCCTTGTGTTTTTTCTCTCTCCTTTTCATCGCCTGAACAAGCCGCTTGAAATAGATACCCATGTTCTTAGCCTGATCGTCTCTTTGATAACCTAGTCGTACCATACCCATGATATGGACATGCCTAGCTCTGGCACCAAATATATATATGTACCATGTACCATATACATGAATATGCGAAATGTTCATTACATATTTACATAGAACACAGGAATCTCGAAATTCGAAAAACATGTAACGACTTCTCAGTTCAGGTACGAAACCTTTTATTACCTTTGAGTTAAAGGTTTCGACATAAGGAGAGAGGCACAATCTTTCTATTCTGGCTTTTTCATCTGCCCCCAACACGTATGGCACCCGCCACAAAGGTCTCCGCGAGCGAGCGAAAACCAAACGTCTTCCCCTGAGGCAGGACTCAACTCTACTCGACCAGGGTCTAGTCTCAACTCACTGACTTTTTCAAAATCTCCCAAAATCCTCCGCGCGCTTCCGGTGCGTGACGTCACTCGCACTATATAACCCCGTTTCTCATCTCGGGCTATTGTGACATCTCTGAATGACACGTCCGCTCTACACGTGCGCGCATGAACACCTGTTTTAATGTTGCACCCAACAAACCCATGCGCCGAGCCGAAAGATTCTCAGCCTAACTAAACCCAAAGGCATAAACCGAAATCCCTCGGCCATTACACTCGGGTCACTGAGTCTATTTCTTAAGTTGATAACTTCATTGGAAATAAAGTTCTAAGGGTAATTTAACGGCAAAACCTGATTCGTTTATAAATATTGGATTATAGTCATAATTATATTTTCTATATTCCATCGCATTTTTTATTTGTCTATAATTATTTGTTTACACATGGTTATATCTCAAGTATTCCTATCTAATACAAATGATTTACACACCATTGTATGGGTTCAACAATTCCATTTAAGACTAATAATTTATTCACAATTTTATGGTTTCAAGTAACTATTTTATTTTAATAATAATCATTTATCTACCGACAGTTATATGGTTCAAGTTAACTAATGATAATCCATAGTAAACAATTATAATTTCATGTAACTATTCTTAATATAAGTATTTTAATCATAGTTACATGGTATCAGTTCTTTCTAAATAATACAAATAATTTTTTAAGCATGTCCATTTGACCCATAGATTGGACTCCGGGTCCGAGTGAACTTGAAAGTAATAGCAATCCAGAACTGGAGCCTTATCATCAGATGTAGCTTAGTGTCGTATCCAGCACACTCTTTTTTGGAGGAGTAGCTCACAACTTTGCCAAAGATGCATCCTGATCTAAGCCTTCCCGACAGAATGCTTTAAAAGCTCATAACAGCGGCTATTGGTGCTCTCGATTACCGATGGCTCAGTCAATATATTCTAAGTGTGAGCATGCGCCAACAAGTTCATGCGTAATTGAGCACATTGCGGGAGAGCTCAAGAAAACCGTATAAACATAGTTTAATAGAATTTTTTTAAAACCAAAAACAAAATTGGAATGAAGTAAAAATAAAAAGAATTGGAAAGAATTTTGAAACCCAAGAAAAGTTGGATTGATTGGTTAACGTTCGGGCGGAAATTATTGATGAGAAATGATGGAATCGAAAATGGTGACTGGTGAATCTGGTGGAAAAACTTTCAGATTTGATAGAAGACATAATAAATCGAGTGATACGTTGGAAGCCCAGACATCGATTTCATTCACAAAGAAATACACACCCACACATAGAGAATAGATAATTTGTATATCCATACTCAATCAAAAATCCCTCCACATATAATGATCGTAATACTCAATAAGTATATGTACGTGCGTGCACACACACACACACACACACACACACACACAAGCCCTTGTCTATATGTATATACAGAATCGCCTATAAATAAGTAATTTTTTTGTTAAAAGTTAATTTTCTTGTAAACGAAAGATAGCTGAATTTTATCGTTTCTAGTTTAACCTGATACAATTAAAACGGTTATTATTAGGTATTATCTATTACAAGATTCTACGACGCTGAAACTATGTAACCAAAAGTACAAATATGTAGCAATCCAAATATAAGTACAGTCTAACGCAAAATTCTAGAGAGTAAGTATATTTTCAAAGCAAACGATTTTTTCTTCATTATATTTGCCGACCTCCCAAACTTATTTAGCTACGCTTTGAAATCATTATATATATATATATATATATATATATATATATATATATATATATATTCAGACAAATAAACTCGCATCAACATGCAAATACATACTTATACGTTACTTTTATATATATATAGATATTCATATAGATACGACCCATTCGATATTATTGCACCTAAATATATGGACTTAAGACAGAAGAACTGTTAGTGTAATATTATGGGTGATACTATATGCGTATCTCAGTTTGGTGGTGTATAATTTTGCCCACATGAATACTGAATGATTAGAATCTTTTTAAAAAAATACACATACGCAATTAAAAATAAGATATTTGTACGACGGCGTGTTGAAAAGTTCTCGACACCACCAAGGTTATAACCTAGAGTCATGAAGCGCACGATATCTCCGATATTCACTCAACACTTCAACATATTTGGCATATCTTTAAAATTTCTTTAACATTTACTCCCTCCCCCAAATTCACTGCTCTGTTGGAGGGGCTTAGAATACACCGACTGGATCCTCTGCAGACTGGTAAGGCTTTCCTACAAATAAAGAGATGTCCTGATTATAACACTGAACTACGTCTGGAAAGTGTAGAGTACTCCTTCATTGCTATTACTCCTAGGTCCACTCTGACCCAGAGTTCTAGTACCTGTTTGGGTCCCATCTATGGGTCAAATTATAATATTTGACGTATAATTATAACTTTGTGCAAATAAATGATTATCATCAAATAGATTTATTTATATCAGATGGGAATACTTGAAATTATAATTCTTTACGAAGGATTATCATTAATTACTTGTAAGAACATAACTATGTGCAAATAAATGATTATTACTTAATAGGAATAGTAACTTTAAACCAATAATTCTGTATAAACAATTAGTATTAGTATTATACCTGAGAATAGAGTAGCGCCCTTCCCTACACCCCGGTGTAGTAGCTATTGAAAAGGGAGCCTTCTGGTCACCCTCGACTAAGGTCACCAACTTTACTGATTAGTATTAGATATAAAAAAGTTGAAACCATAAAACTGTGAATAAATTATTTATATTTGATAGGAATACTTGATATCATAAGTGAGTGTAAACACATCATTATTCAAAGGGAATAGTTACTTGAAACCATATAATTGTATATTGATTATTTGTATTAGATAGAACTTCTTGAAACCATAACACTGCGTGTAAATTATTAGTATTACACAAGATAGGAATACTTAATACCACATAACTGAGCGGGAACAAATGATTATAGACAAATAAAAGATCAATTTTAAAAATCAAAAACAAAACAAAATGCGGGGTTCATTACTTTCGGTTGCACCGAGAACTTTTTAGAGACCCTCATAGTCTGACCAGAGGAAATACATGTTCGTACAGGCATGCCCCCTCCCCCTATAGCAGAATCTTTTCTTTTACAAATCTTTAAAACTACCCTCAATGATCGCACAGACAACGTCATCGATTTTATGTCCTTCCTGGTATGCATGGATCTTTTGAAAGAAACATGCGAAAATAACATCTGGTTGCCAACATTGCATTCTTCTATCTATAAAATATCCGACCATTTTTTTAAATCGTGTATAGTTTTCTTCTTCACCCTCTTCGTCATTTTCTAATTTCTTGCTCCGCACTCTTCTTTCTTTTATTCCATTTATTTCTTCTAACTTCCCCCCGACCTTTTTAGCCTCATCTATATTTATTTATTTATGGAGAATTATTTTTCTTTTTATTCTTCTTCCAATACTCTTTCTTTTCCATTTTTTCTGTTGTCTCCTGCATTTTTTAAATTTCTTCCTTTTCCTATTTTTCGTCTCCATTCTTGGGCTACATTATTGACGGCTTTCCTCAACCCAAAATCCGAAAAGTGTTAGTTTTTGACATAAGCCATACAATTCAGTCAAAGCTCCACGGACGAGATAGATAGATAGATAGATAGATAGATAGATAGATAGATAGATAGATAGATCTTTTGATTAAGAGCTCTTGTTGTAACGTGGCGTTTAATATTCTTGACAAGACGATTTGAATATGTTGTTTATTTCTTTTCAAATTTATCTATCATCTAAGACTATAAAATAAATGTTTCCTCACTATTTCTCACACCAGAAGTGTAAATTGATTTGCTTGCAGAGGTAGCTCAATGGGCCTAGCATAGCATAGTTTGCTTAAAAGGCAAATTTATTTTCTTTAAAGCAAAGAAAAAAATTGATTTAATACGTGAACAAATGGTTCTTCCCTATTTTTTAATTTGACATGCTTAAATTATTTATTGAAAGAAAAAATGCTTTTTCTGTGCGAACAAGTCATTGATTTTCCAGCATGGCAGCACTCTTGCGATTGATCACATTGTGCAGCCATATTGGTGGGGATCAGAATCGTCTTCAGAGGGGTAAGACTCCCTCCAAAAGTGCACTGGGGAGTATCGATTACCCTCATCATTGCCATTACTACTAAATTCACTCTGGCCAGGGGTGATAGTGCCTGTAAGGGTCTCGTCTATGAATCAAATTGATCTGTTTAAAATTATCTATATTATGAACACTTGCAACCAATGAACTACGTGCAAAATATTTATACTAAGAATAGCTACTTGACAAGTTATTTTCATTATGAGCACATTGTCCTAGTTGGTAGAGTGTTCGCCAATGGTCTGGGAGACCTAGGTTCAATCCCAGGTCGCGTCATACCAAATACTTTTAAAATGGTACTTGATACCTCTTTGCTTAACACTCAGCAATATAAGGTAAGTATGGAAGGTAAAGTGGAGCAATCCAGGGAAAGGAGTGGCGCCCTTCCCTACACCTCGGTGTAGAAGCTATTGAAAAGGGAGCCTTCTGGTCGCCAACTTTCTTTTTTTATTATCATTATTGTAATAAGCTCGGAACCATATAATTGCTAGCAAAAACTGTCTTTGGCATTGGATAATTGAAGACTCGACATGCCGTAAAACCAACCATCTTTTGTACAATCAGTCAATTCGTATAAACATTTTGCATTTTACTCAATGTTTTCTGCGCCTTTATAATATATATATATATATATATATATATATATATATATATATATATATAGTGAAATAAACAAATCGTAATAAAAACTTTTATAAAGCAAAAAAAGTTATCACATACTGGGTAGTAGAGTAGAATGGCCAAAGAGAAACTAATACGTACTCAATATTCTTTATACAATTCAAGAAATAGCTGCGTGATGTAGGAGCAGAAGTAGGTTTGGTTTGGCTGGTTTCTTTGTTTAATGGCATATCAACCTTTGTAGGTTATTTAATGCCAAAGCCATTCTCCAAGAAGAACAATTGTGGTACTATTTAACCCATAACTGGGAGGATAAAGGGGTTGATAACTTTCCCAAGGGTATTTACCCGAAAGTGAATGTAATAACGCGACTGGAGTTCGAACTCACTTACTACAATACCGCAATCCATCGCTTTAACCATTTCACCACGAGGACACCCCCAACAGAAGAAAGGATGGGAAGCTGGTAGAAAATACCTTCTATTTTTACAAAATATATGAATAATTAGTTATAAATTAATCCCAGGATGTTTCGTCGGACTTTTTAATGCACTAAATTGCTGCAATAGAACAGAAAAATGAGCTGATAGATTTTCCTAAAAAAATTTCCACAAAGACGCAAGTTTTCTCATACTTCTAAAGAGGAATTGGTACAATGAGACAGACTTCAAAAAATATAAGAAAAGAATTATGATATGACTAGATGTAATAATAATTACTTGGTCCCAAGATATGTAGTCGGACCAACTAAATCAGAAAAGAAGAATGGCGACATAGATGGGATTTTCTATAAAATTCACTGAGGAGATATCTCCTCCTACAATGTTGAAATAAAATAGAGGTAAAAAATGGATTTATCACTAATTTGTTTTCCGCAAAAATATGTAAAAATGAATGCATAACACAAAATAAGGAAGAATAATATCTTGAATATTTAATGAGATTTTAATCATTGATGTAAAAATTTGGAAGTGAGGAAAATATACATATCATGATAAACTTTCCAATTAATCTCGGCGTAGTACAGTTAAATATATAAACTACTGCACAAACTACAAAGAAAATTTGTTTAAATTATTGAAGGTTTCTATATGGAAGCCACACATTTTAAGTTGATAAAAGAAGAATAAAAAATCAGTGTGCGAGAGATTCTCCCAAAAAATGCTTCTCAAGTTTTAAATTCAAATTTTGTTTTTCATCTTTTAGACCTGTTAAACTACTAGCGCTATAGAGGATAATCTAAAAAAAAAAACTATATATATATATATATATATATATATATATATATACGAGGATCATCAAATAAGTTTCCAGACTTTCTTCGTATGGGCACTTTTATTGATAGTACTCACATGAAATTCTAGTCCCCTTCGAAGTAATCTTCTCTGGCTGCAATGCACTTGTTGTACTGTTCCAACAACCTCTGGAAGGCCCCATGGAAGTCCTTCTGTGTGAGCGTGTCAATGACCTTCGTCAGAGCCTCTTTCATCTCCTCAATTGTCTCATAACGACAGCCTCTGAGTTTAGGGAATAAGCAAAAGTCACAGGGAGTAAGGTCTGGACTATATACATACATATATATATATATATATATATATATATACGTATATACATATGCATACATATATGTATATATACATACAGGTGTATGTATATATACGTATATACATATACATATGTATATGAATACAGGTGCATGTATATATACCTATATATATATATACATATGTATATGAATACAGGTGCATGTATATATACCTATATATATATATACATATGTATATAAATACAGGTGCATGTGTGTGTGTATATATATATATATATATATATATACACACAGGTGCTTGTATATATACCTATATACATATATATATAAATACAGGTGCATATATACATATATATACATACATACATATATATATATATATACACAGGTGCATGTATATATATATGTATATTTAGGCAGCATTTCTTCGTTAATGCAAATTTCATTAAACATAATAGACATTTTATGCCTACATATTCTCTTTTGGATCCGTTCGAATTCCCGTATTACTTTTATCGTATTCGGGGGGAATTGATTACGGTATTGTCCATAGTTGTATGTATCCCTAGTACTTTCTGCCCGACTTTGGGCCATCATCAGGGGAGAATCTGTTACAAAAGTGATGTAACTTTTGTTTTAGCAAATTACTACTGTGTAAGGACGTCTTTGCTGTTGGAGATTATGGCGCTTGCTTTTAAATGTAATTCTGTAAATAGTGCCAGTAGCTAAAGACATTTAAGTACGTTAGCACTGGTTTGAAAATTAATTCTATTAAGTGCTGGTTGCAGGTTTCTAATATATAGTGCTTCGAGAATCTGAAGTTTTTGTTTATTATTTTGATGTTCGAGTATTAAATGTAGGGATAATATACAACTATGGACAATACCTAAATCAGTTCCCCCCGAATACGATAAAAGTAATACGGGAATTCGAACGGATCCAAAAGAGAATATGTAGGCATAAAATGTCTATTATGTTTAATGAAATTTGCATATATATATATATATATATATATATATATATAGATATGTAAAATATATGTATGCATATATATACACATATATGGATAAAAGATATATATGTATACGGACATATGCACACACATATATATATCTGCACACAGATATACACATACATATTCATATATAAAGTAAAGTTGGCGACCTTAATTGAGAGTGACCCGAACGCTCCCTTTTCAAGGTGTAGTGGAGGGCACTACTCCATTTCCTGGATTTCTCCACTTTACCCTTGATCTTTACCTTACAAATGTCGAGCATTAAGCAAGGTTGCATCAAGTACCATTTTTTAATTTTTGGTAAGACTCTACCTCGGATTGAACCCCGGTTTCCCGGATCATTATATATATATATATATATTTATTTATTTATTTTACATTGTCATTTAATTCCAGTCCAGGTTGCTTATCAATTTCCTGTTATGATTGTCAGTTATTTTAGACATATCCTCGTGTGTATATATATATATATATATATATATATATATATATATATATATATATATATATATACATACACACATTTAAGCATGTTTGATTAAATGCTAAAGACATATTTTGTCTATATAATTCTATTACGATCCTTTTAAGTTTCCTGATATGTGTCTTAGTTTCAAGTTGGAATTGGTTGATGAATTTACCAAAATTATCCCGAGCGCTTTCGAACCTTTCATAGCCCATCATCGGGGGCTGCATGCATGTACCAAGAGTGCGTTGTAAAGAGTTTTTGAAAGTTTTGTAGGTTTTTATAACATAACAAAATTACGTAAACGCAGAGTTGGATAAAACTGAGATGCTGATGAATTAAAAAGCAGAACGCTATCAATGGAAATAGAATTTTATCAAGAAATATGGAATATTAAAAAAAAGAAAAAACTGAAGGCATTTCAAAACATTATCGCTATTTTGTATGGATTTTTGGTTTTTTTGGTTTTATTTGTAGGATTTGAAAGTTGTAGCTTATTAATTTCGTGTTCTATTATAGTGGTGTTTTCAACTAGAATTTTTAGAAATTTGGATTTAGGAATTGAATGGGTTTTAAGATGTAAGGCTATGGAACTAGAATCATTAACTCTCCCCCTCCACTGAACTTCTTGACTGGACAAACATCGTATATATTTTCAAATGTCCCTTGGGAGACTGTCTCCAAAAAATAATACATATATTGGTCTTATCACTACAACTCGTTCAAGACGGCTTACGATGCACCTTAAAGATTCTAAGTATGCCTATGAAAGGTTCGAAAGCGCTCGGGACAATTTAGGTAAATTCATCCACCAATTCCAACCTGAAATCAAGACACTTATCAGGAAATTTAAAAGGATCTTCATAAAATTACATATACAAACTATGTCTTTATTATTTAATCAAACATGCTTAAATGAAAGACTGTTGCCCAACAACACACACATATATATATATATATATATACACACATATATACACACACAATATATATATATATATATATATATATATATATATATATATATATATATATATATATATATATATATATATATTTGAAAAGTAAACGCTGCACAGCACACCAGTATGAACGCTCATTCTTACAAAGTAGAAATGTATATACAAAAGTTATATCACTTTCCTCCTCTGATTATGGCCCAAGGTTAGGTAGAAAGTACTTAGAAAATAACTAATTAGGGAGCCAATTCCTGTCGAATATCACAAGATCGATTCGGCAACTCAAAAGGATTAACAAAAAATAATGTACAATCAAATATGTATCTATGTATATATGCATGTATACACATATCTACAAATATATATACTGACCAGTCGGGCTGCGTCGGTAGAATACACCGACTGCACCTCTGCAGAAGGGTAAGAACCCCTCCCCCACTAACGAATGTCCTGAATGACTCTAAAAAATCTGATGGTGAGGTTCCAGTGATGCAGGAGCTTTGTTAATTGCGGAGTACTCCTTCTCTGCTATCGCTCCTAGGTCCCCTCTGGCCCAGAATGGTAGCACCTAATAGGACCCTAATAGAACTAAACTGCGTATTTATGCTAAACTAAATTGTTTCAAAAAGAAATGTCTTTGATATTGAAACTGTAGTTCGAAATACATCTGTTTTGACATTTAACTGTGCGTAAAAGAAAACTATACTGATATCTAATTATTTTTGTCTGTTTTGTTTTTCGGCATATCAACCTCATCGGTCATTTAATGCCGAATCGAGTTAAGAAAAATAAGTCTGAAAAGAAATTCAATGAAGAGATCTTAGGAATTAAAGATAAACTTTAGATAATTAGTTGGTTATTTGGGGGGGGGTTATTAGGGGTTTATTTGTTGGGAATCATAATCATAAAAAATATTTTGAATTACTTATTTTTTTGTGAAACAGGTTGGGGAAGGAATTAGTTTTTGTTAGAATATATCTAGTAAATAAAGGGTTTATAGAGGTAATTTGGTCTTATAGCAAATTTCTTTAGATTTTTGTGTATAACTTCACTGTTTTTAGAAATAATATCACATTATTTATTTCAGTGTTTTGGAACAGTTCCTTCATATTGTTAGCACTATAGAAGGTTTTTCTTATATGGGCTAGGTCAGTACATTCGATGAGAATGTGCTTCATGGTGTATTTGGTCTGACATGCATAACACATTGGTTGTTGTTTTTCTTCAAGTAAATAAGAGTGTGTTATCCTTGTATGATCTATCCGGAGTCGGGACAATGTAATTTCCTCTTTTCGGTTTTTTTCTGAAGCTTTGCTTCAATTCCCCTAAGTGTGGGTTTAATTTCTAATAATTTATTATTTTTGTTATTGTTCCAGCGTTGTTGTCTTTGCTGTAGTATGTATGTATTTATTTTTATTTTAAAGTCTGTGGTATTTTGAATTTCTTTTCAGTGGTTAGGTTTATGGTAGACCTGGCTGCCTTATCCGCTTGGTCATTTCCGCTGATTCCAGTATGACTTGGACCCTACATATCTGTATAACATTGTCATTTGATAAATTCTTTAATGTACAAAGTATTCTTATTATCAATGGGTTATCGAATTTTCTGTTTTTTAGTTATTTCAACATTGAGAATGAATCTAAAAAGATGATGATTTTTTTTATTTCTTGATTCTGAGAGGAGGTCAAGAGCCATGTAGATTGCAAAAGCTTCTGCACTGAATATAGAGGTATCATTTGGGAGATGTTTTTTAATTTTTTTTTTCTTTATGTATTGTAGCACATCCTGTTATTTTATCCACTTTAGATCCATCCGTGATGATGTGCGAGTGTTTAGGATATTTCTCCATAATTCTTTCTAGTTCCGCTTGGAAAATTAGTGAATGGGTTTTATTTTTGGAGAATTTACGAAGTGTTAAGATTATGTTTGGAGTCCTTATAGTCTAAGGTGGAATATCTGGTATGACTGTTTTATGGATTTCAGTCAGGTCTACTTCTGCTTCTCCAATGATTGTTTCCATCCGGAGGCCAAAGGGTTTTATGGCTTTTTCATTCTTTTGGAATAGTTCTTTGTACTTGGGATGAAAAACTTTATAGTGTGCCAGATTTCTTGGACATGACTTTAATTTGACGTAGTATTAGAGGACCAGTTCATGGCTTCTAATATTTGCAGGAGTTTTATTAGCATGTAGGCTTTCAGCTGGGGATGTTCTAAAGGCATCAAACACTAACCTTAAGCCTCCATGATAGATTGAGTCGAGGGTTTTCAAGTATCTCTTTCTAGCTGATCGGTATATGATACTGCCATAGTCCAATTTTTATCTAATAAATGATCTATATAATAGTAACAGAGTATTTCGGCCAGCTCCCCATTCCTTGTGGGCGACCACACGCTGCAGCTGCAATGTTTTGTTGCATTTCATTTTTAGACATTTTAAGAATGGAATGAAGGTCAATTTCTTGTCAAATACTATACCCAGAAATTTATACTCATCTACAACTGGGATCTCTACACCATCGAATTTCAGACTGGAGTCATTATGCATTTTTTTTTACAAAAATGGACACATTTTGTTTTTGTTTCAGAGACCTTGAAACCATTTACTGTTGCCCATCTGTTGATTTTCTTTAATCCTAGTTACAATTGAGTGGATATATTTCGATTTGCAACATATAAGGTCATCCACTTTAGTTTATGTTTTTCTGCATCTTCTTTAATGGTTATAAATTCTTATTTACCATTTTGTTTTGATGAGTTTTTAGAGAAAGTTTCTGCTAACAGTTCTGTTATATTTTTTATCTGTTATTATGGAATTATCTTTTGAGGGATGCTCTATTGGTATTGTTTGTTGTTTGCCAGCAATTTTCCTGATCATTTGCCAGATTACCTTTGGTTTAGTTGAGCAGTTTAATTTGTGGACGTAATTTTGCCAACATTTTCTTTTTGCAGCTTTTACTTCTTCATGTGCCTTTGCTCTGTTTAGTTTATATTCTATCAAATTGGATGTTGTTGGTTCTTTTGGGGAGTTTTTTAATGCTGCTTTTCGCCGTCTGATTGCTTCCTGGCATTAGTTGTTCAATCAGGGTCTGTTTCGCTTATTTGGTGTTGTATTCTTGGGGATACAGTCTATTGCTATAGAGTTCAGCGTTTCAGTGAAATATTCTATTGTGTGATTGTTTGGCTCTTTGTGTTTGTTTTTCTTTCCATTTTTCCTCAAGTTTTTCCCAATTAGCTTTGTCTAATTTCCAATGGCGTATTTTTCCCCGGTAGGTTTTATGTTATTTAGAAGAATTGGAAAGTGATCGCTGCCTCAAGTATCATCGTGCACTTGCCAAGAGAAATCCATATCGATAGATGGGTCACATATGGTTAGGACAATGGCAGAGGTATTTCCACTTAATGGGTTCATGTATGTTTGCATGCCTGTATTGAGTAGGCAGAGGTTATTTTCATTTATGATTTTTTCCAAGGTTTCACCCTTTTTGTTTATTTCTTTGTATCCCTATATGATATTGTGACTGTTAAAGTCACCCATTAAAATAAATGGTCTAGGGAGTTGTTGCAACAGTTGGTCCAGTTCTGTATCAGTTTGATCATGTGGTGGTATGTATATATAGCATATGGTTATGCTACGATGTAATGTGGCTGATGCAGCTTAAAGATTTGTGTCAAGTCCTCTTGTGTAAGCGTGTCAATGACCTTCGTCAGAGCCTCTTTCATCTCCTCAATTGTCTCATAACGACAGCCTCTGAGCTTAGGGAATAACCAAAAGTCGCAGGGGAGCAAGGTCTCGACTATAGGGAGGGTGAAGAACTGTCTTGAACTCATCTTGGTCAAATAGTCTGTGACAAGGATGGAGTTGTGGACTGGTGCATTGTCCTACTGGAAATGCCACTGACCCGATTTGAAGAGTGCTGTACTCTTTCCTAGGAATCTCTTCCTGAACTCCCTTAAAACCTCAACATAGTAACCCTAACCCTTTGGCCAATCAACTCTGGTCTATTGACTTCCTTACTCCTCCCACATTTCTCATCATCCCTCACAGACTGCCTGCCTTCCTTTAATCTATTATGCCACTCAAAAACTGATGCTCGAATCATGCAAGATGCTCCAAAAGTAGTCTGAAGCATTGCATACGTTTCTGTGGCATTTTTTCCAAGTTTAAAACAGAAGTTTATTGCATATCGATCTTCTAAAGTGTCCTCACGTCCAGATTGCATTTTTGAAATTCACCATCAGTGACAATCAGGCTTTAGTAGGGTGTATTCCAATTGCTGCTGTATCTGTTCATTTGAAGCTGAAATCATAAAAATTCGTCAGTCATCTCATACGATGTATAGCAATAACATAGTGAATTTTCAAGAGTCTAGACAATTTTAAATGCCGTTACAAAAAAAAGTCTGGAAACTTATTGCATGCACCACGTATATAGCCATATATATATATATATATATATATATATATATATATATATCGCTATATACATATATGTATACAACCGTGTATATACAGTGTATCACAAAAGTGAGTACACCTCTCACATTTCTGCAGATATTTAAGTATATCTCTTCAAGGGACAACACTGACAAATGACACTTTGACACAATGAAAAGTAGTCAGTATGCAGCTCATATAACAGAGTTAATTTATTTTCCCCTCAAAATAACTCAAAACATAACCATTAAAAGCTAAACCCCTGCCAACAAAAATGAATACACCCCTAAGAAACTGACCCCTAAATGTCCAAATTGAGTTCTGCTTGTCATTTTTCCTCCAAAATGCCATGTGACTCATTAGAGTTACTAGGCCCATGTGTGCATTGGGAGCAGGTGTGTTCAAATTTGTAGTGCAGCTCTCACACTCTCTCAAACTGGTCCCTGAAAGCTCCAACATGGCACCACATAGCAAAGAACTCTCTGGGGATCTTAAAAGACGTATTGTTGCGCTACGTGAAGATGGCCAAGGCTACAAGAAGATTTCCAACACCCTGAAACTGAGCTGCAGCACAGTGGCTAAGATCATCCAGCGTTTTAAAAGAGCGGGGTTCACTCAAAACAGGCTTCGGGTAGGTCGTCCAAAGAAGCTGGGCGCACGTACTGAGCGTTACATCCAAATGATTTCTTTGAAAAATTGGCATAGGAGTGCTGCCAGCATTGCTGCAGAGATTGAAGAGGTGGGGGGTTAGCCTGTTAGTGCTCAGACCATACGCCGCACTCTACATCAAATTGGAGTGCATGGCTGTCACCCCAGGAGGAAGTCTCTTCTGAAGACGATACACAAGAAAGCCCGCAAACAGTGTGCTGAGGGCATGTCAACAAAGTATATGTATTACTGAAACCATGTCCGATGGTCTGATGAGATAAGGATTAATTTGTTTGGTTCTGATGGCTTCAAACATGTGTGGCGGCGACCAGGAGAGGAGTACAAAGATAAGTGTGTCATGCCTACACTTAAGTATGGTGGTGGGAATGTCATAGTCTGGGGAAGCATGAGTGCTGCAGGAGAGTTACATTTCATTGAAGGGAAACATGAACTCCAACATGTACTGTGAAATACTGCAGCAGAGCATGATCCCCCCCTCCAGAAACTGGGTCGCAGGGCAGTGTTCCAGCATGACAATGACTCCAAATACACCTCCAAGACGACCATTACTTTACTGAAGAGGCTGAGTGTAAAGGTGGTGGACTGGCCAAATATGTCTCCAGACTTGAACCCAATAGAACATCTTTGGAGGATCCACAAGCGGAAGGTGCGCAAAGTCTCAAATATCCGCCAACTCCGCGACGTTGTCATGGAGGAGGGGAAGAGCATTCTGGTGGCTATCTATGAAGCTCTGGTAAACTCCATGCCCAGGAGAGTAAAGGCAGTTCTGGATAATGATGGTGGCCAAATAAAATATTGACAGTTGACATGGTGTATGTTAATATTGACAACTTTCCCTAAGGGGTGTACTCACTTTTGTTGGCAGGGGTTTAGCTTTTAATGGCTATATTTTGAGGGGAAACTAAATCAACTCTGTTATATAAGCTGCACACAGACTTTTTTTCATTGTGTCAAAGTGTCATTGCTGTCCCATGAAGTGATATACTTAAATATCTGCAGAAATGTGAGGGGTGTACTCACTTTTGTGATACAATATATATATATATATATATATATATCCGTATGTCGTTGAAATGGTTGAGCGGTTAGATACCATGTCTAGCGTAATATTAGGTGGGTTTCGATCCCAGCTTGTGTCTTGCCACGTTGAAGAGTCTTAATTCAACGAAACAGTCTGTCTTTGGATGACAATATATACACTCCCCGCCCGGGCGTTGAGCACTCTAGTTAAAGAAATCAATGGCTGCCACCCGCATAATTCAAAGCTTTTTTTATCGAATTGACCACTCTGGCATCTAGTAGAGCAAAATATAAACAAACGAAAACTGATACATATCAATTATAACTCCTGAGTTGACGTATGTCACCGAAATGGCAGAGCAGTGCGGTACCATGTCGAGCGTAAAGTTAGACGGGTTTCGATCCCAGCTTGCAAGTCTTATGACTCTAGCCACACTGAAGAATTCTCATACAACGAAACAGTCTGAGAGCGTTCTGTTTTGTTTTTTTTTAATTCATCAGCATCTCAGTTTTATCCAACTCTGCGTTTACGGAAATTTGTTATGTTAAAAAAACCTAAAAAGAACTTTCAAAAACTCTTTAAAAACACTCCAGGTAAGTCAACAGGTGAATTGCTTTCAGTTTAGTTCCACCGATGGTGATTTTTTTTGGTGGGGGTATGGTACTCTTCTAGTCCGAAAGACTGGGCAGCCTCTTTAAAAACACTCTTTCAACATGCATGCAACCCCTGAAGATGGCCTATGAAAGGTCCGAAATTTTGGTAAATTCATCCACCAATTCCAACCTGAAATCAAGACACTTATTAGAAAACTTGAAAGGATCTTAATAAAATTAAATAGACAAAATGTGTCTTTATTAATCAATCAAACATACTTAAATATCTTTGACCCGAAGGCTCCCTACTTTTTCAATAGCTACCTTTTCAATAGCACTAAGGTATAGGGGAAGGCGCTACTCTATTCTCTGGATTGGTATACTTTACCCTTGATCATTACCTTATAAGGATGAGTGCTAAGCAAGGCGGCATCAGGTACCATTTTTTGAGTCTTTGGTATGACTCGACCTGGGATTGAACCCTGGTCTCCCGAACCATTGGCGAACACTACTCATAAGGCCAATGTATATATATATATTAACAAATATATACACGTATATATCAACAAATATACACGTATATATTTACATATATTTATATATATATATATATATATATATCCCTGGATCTTCCTCCGGCTGCGTTTCTTCCTGGGGTTGGTACTGAAGATGTCCTCAAAGGTTGAGACGACTTGTAGACTGAGCGGCGCTAGACCTGACGGTCAGTAGTAAGTATCGACCACTGGTGGTAGTCAATGTGACAGGTACCGATGGTCTTCTTGAGGGAGTCTTTATAGCGATTGCTTGGTGCCCCTCTATCACGGTGGCTAGAGGAGAGTTTACCATACAAGGCTTTCTTGAGCAGGCGATCACCCCTCCCCCATTCTAGAGACATACCCTGCCCAGCGTAGCTGTGACTTCAGCAATATTGCTTCTATACTGCTGATTTCTGTCTAATCAAGGACCTCAATGCTGGTGACGTAGTTACTCCAGTGAATGTTGAGGATGATGCAGAAACAGCGCAGATGGAAGCGCTCAAGGTGTCGAATGTGAAGGCGGTAGGTTACCCATGACTGAGAGTCGTACAGCAGAGTGAAGAGTTCAACGGTTTGATAGACGCAGATCTTACTGTCCTTCTTCAGATGCTTGCGGTTCCATACTCTTTTATAGTAGTCGGCCGAAAGCGCCGTTTGTCTTAGCCAATCTGTTGTCTATTTCCTTGTCTATCTTGGCGTCTGATGTGATGGTACACCCCAGGTAAGTCAACAGGTGTATTGCTTTCAGTTTAGTTCCACCGATGGTGATTTGGTGAGGGATGGTACTCTTCTAGTCCGAAAGACTGGTCAGCCTCTGCGAAGCAGGAACTTAAGCGCTGCATGATGCTTTCGGTGTGGGCGACGAGGGCAGCGTTGTAAGCGAAGATGAACAGCTGCTCAAGTGTTTTTGTGTGGGCATGCAGTCTCCTTAGGTTAAATAGACTGCTGCCAAAACGGTAGCGGATATATACATCACCGTCATCATCAATTCTTCTATGACCTGTTTAAGCATCATGCTGAAAAAGATGCTGAACAGTGTCGGTGCCTGAAGACAACCCTGTTTCATACCGTTGACAATGGGGAAGGATCCAGAAAGGTCACTGTTCAACCTAACTTGGCTGCGCTGGTCTTCGAGCTGTTGGATAACCATGCTGAGAAACTTTGAGGACAGCCAATGCGCTCCATGATCATCTGCAGTCCCTTTCTCCTCACTTTGTCAAACGCTTTGACCAGGTTCACAAACGCTACACAAATGCTCCCGGCATTTCTCTTGGAGCTACCTGAGGACGAACACCATGTCTGTGGTATCCCTATTGGATCTGAACCATCACTGAGTTTCTGGTAAATGATCTTATTTATATACATATATACACAAACATATATTTAAATATACACATATACATACACCGAACATATTGGCTTATAAACGGACCGTCAAGCATATTTTTCTTCCGATTTACCTTTCCTGCATACACACACACACACACATATATATATATATATCGAATATATATACGTGGTGCATGTAATAGGTTTCCAGACTTTTTTTGTACAGGTATTTAAAATTGTTGTAGACTCTTGAAAATTCACTATGTTATTGCTATACATCTTATGTGATGACTGACCAAATTTTATGATTTCAGCTTCAAATGAACAGATACAGCAGCAATTGGAATACACCCTACTAAAGCCTGATTGTCACTGATGGTGAATTTCAAAAATGCAATCTGGACGTGAGGTAACTTTAGAAGAACAATATGCAATAAAATTCTGTTTTAAACTTGGAAAAAATGCTACAGAAACGTATGCAATGCTTCAGACTACTTTTGGAGCATCTTGCATGATTCGAGCATCAGTTTTTGAGTGGCATAAGAGATTTAAGGAAGGCAGGAAGTCTGTGAGGGATCATGAGAGGTGTGGGAGGAGTAAGGAAGTCAATAGACCAGAGTTGATTAGCTAAAGGGTTAGGGTTAGGGTTACTATGTTGAGGTTTTAAGGGAGTTCAGGAAGAGATTCCTAGGGAAGAGTACAGCACTCTTCAAATCGGGTCAGTGGCATTTCCAGTAGGACAATGCACCAGTCCACAACTCCATCCTTGTCACAGACTATTTGACCAAGATGAGTTCAAGACAGTTCCTCACTCTCCCTATAGTCGAGACCTTGCTCCCCTGCGACTTTTGGTTATTCCCTAAGCTCAGAGGCTGGCGTTATGAGACAATTGAGGAGATGAAAGAGGCTCTGACGAAGGTC
Organism: Sepioteuthis lessoniana; assembly: GCA_963585895.1. NCBI lineage: Eukaryota > Metazoa > Mollusca > Cephalopoda > Myopsida > Loliginidae > Sepioteuthis > Sepioteuthis lessoniana. The sequence continues at coordinate 42,332,997 of OY757909.1, forward strand.
ATTGACACGCTTACACAAGAGGACTTCCATGGAACCTTCCAGAAGTTGTTGGAACGGTACAACAAGTGCATTGCAGCCGGAGGAGGTTACTTCGAAGAAGACTAGAGTTTCATGTGTGTACTATCAATAAAAGTGCCCATACGAAAAAGTCTAGAAACTTATTTAATGATCCTCGTACATGTATATATCATCATCATGTCGCGCTGCTAGCCCGGATCTCATTGACCCTCTCTCACCACCCGTCTTTATCGTCCATTGCAGGAGGTCTTCAAGCCAATATCCTGTATCGACACAGAGCTGTTGTATATACGTTCTAGCTGGTCGACCTACCTTTGCTCGTCCATATGGGAGGGTCCACAGGAGTATATCGCTTATGAGTTCGTCTTTACTTCTCCAGCAGTGTCCCACACGGCTGGTTCGTTTAACTTGGATAGTTTTCGTGAAGGATGGTAGGTGGTTATACAGCTACTGTTTTGTGGGGTGTTGCCTCTAAGACTTGTTCAATACAGCTCGCAGCATTCTTGAGGAATTACCGTCCAGCTTTTTCTCCATACTTTTAGTTAGCGTCCATGCGGTGCATCCATATAGCAGTATCGACACGACTCCTGCTTGGAAAAACCGCGTTTTATTTTATCGGTCAAGTCTGACTTCCATATGACTGATAGCCTATCGATACCTGTCCATGCCTTTGCCAGTCGCGTGTTGGTGTCATTCTCTATTGATGATACACTGCTTCCGAGGTAGGTGAACTTAAAGGAAGTAGAAAAAACAGAATAATTCAAATTAGATAAAATTATTTTTATGAAAAGCCAACGTTAAACGTTTCGGTTGGTTGTATGGTTTTGTGGCATATCAACCTTTGTAGGTTATTTAACGCCAAATCAATTTTTATGTAAATAATCAGTTCTATTTCAAACAATTCAGTTTAGCATGAGTACACAGTTTAATCGTCAAAAATATTTCTATTTCAACCTATTCAGTTTATTCACACAGTTCTAATTCAACCAATTCAGTTTAGTATAAGTACAGATTTTATTTACACACAGTTAAATGTCAAAACAGTTCTATATTAAACAATTCAGTTTAGTGCAAGTACAATTTCAATGTCAAAAACAGTTCCATTTTAAACAATTCAGTTTAGCCTAAGCTCACAGTTTAGATTAAAGTACAGTTTAATTGTCAAAAACATTTCTACTTCAAGCTATTCATTTTAGTCAAGCAGTTCTAATTCAAACAATTCAGTTTAGCATAGGTATGCAATTAGTTCTATTTAACCCATAGATAAGGCCCTATCAGGTGCTACAATGCAAAAACTGATAATCTCTTGATTAATAATAAACACTTTAATTGGACATTATCTTGTTGCATCTTTGTCAAAACAATTCTAAAATGTCTTCATAATCATTAATTATTATTAATATTATTATTAATGAATAAATGGTTAGCAATGGACTCTGAGCAAAACTGAGCTGTAAACTTTTTTTCTTTTTTCCAAATTTTTGTTTTAATCAACCGTAATTAGTAATGGATTTTTTAATAATACAGAAAATTCTTAATCGAAATTGATGGCTTTGGGGCTTGGACGGAGTTTGAATGGTCATCATATGTTTGAAAGGAAAAAAGAAAGAAAACTATATGGCTTCCAGTGGAAGGCGTGTCAAAAGAATTGAAGTGATATCAGTCAAAGTTAAAATCCAGCTACAGTTATTTCTCACATTTTTTAACAGGTAAATAGCGAATTGGTTGATGTCACTACAATCTGATTAGCTAATCTTGTGTTTACAGTTTTAGTTTATAAGTCTGTGAAGCTCTCTATAAAATGAGATAAATGACAATATGAATTGAACATACACAAACACAGTATGTGTGCTTGCATAGTACCAGTAAAAAATGACAGTATTATTTAACAATGTGAATGCTATATAGTTGACTTATCTGCTGTCTTCTCTGGTTTATAAAATTTGAATTCCAGACGACTTAAATCGACATTTTATTTTGTTCAGTGTAAAGTTTTAATCAGAAAAGCATTTAAAAACCCTGTCGTCTATTCTATGAAAATTTCATGAAAACGCAATTATTTAAATTTTAAAACAACTTACATCGGCAAACATTTTTGAAAAGCGGATTTTTTTTTAAATCTTAATCGTAGAATTATATTTTAACTTGCTATTTATTCTCTAAAAACATTGTTTTGAATAGAACTTGAAATATTATTAAAAACAATAGAAATACACAGATTACTGAAATGTTGAAACAAAATATTTCTGAGATAAATTACTTTTTAATCACAGTACTGTCGTGAGCTAAACAGTTTTTGGCAATTGAAACTCTTAAGCAAAATTAGGGTTCATCAACAGGTTTATTAAGCGCCAGGAAAGGGTAAAACTAAAAAAGAATAAAATGAAATTTGTCAAATAGCTGTGTCGAATCATGTACAAAAACCTTGGCAGAAATGGAAGCCAATATAATTTGAGGCAGCGTACGCTGAGTATCAGAAAGTTGTTTGATGAAATGGGATTATTCAAAGAAAAACATCGCTAAGAAGGGAAGAAATAGAAATTACATTCAAGTAATGAATAATTTGCTCACAGTTATGCTTTCAAGGATTTCTATCAAACACATTTGACCCGAACACGTAACCACTTCCGTCAGTATTAGCAGCAATTAATTTGAAAAAAATATGTGATTCTTAAAATTTATGTTTTGATTTTTTTTCTAAATCTTTTAAATCCTATTTTTACTACTTTTTTTACAATGAACTATGGCATTAGAAATTAGATTTTTTTCGGAGAGCTATTCCCTCAAGTTTATCTATTTCGAAGGAACAAATATTCCCTAAGAACAAGTCATTTGTACTCGACTTTGGCTAGATTTAGCATTCTCATTCAAACCATCATATATACATACATATATAAACACACACACACACATATATATATGTGTGTGTGTGTGTGTGTCAGAGGTGACTCTGGAGATATGGCTTTTTCGGACTCAGCCAAACAGCTATTCCCTCAAGTCCATTTCGAAAGAAATAAAAATCCCCAGAGAACAACTCATTTGTACTCGACTGTGGTTGGACTCAGCATTCTCATTTAAACCATCATGAAGGATTATTTGAACTTACAACTTTTTACTGCATTTTTTTTTTTCATGCCTTTTAAAATATAGATTTCCATAAATTTAGCTGACAGTGTTCACGAGGATTTTACTCGGTAGGTGGGTCGCTTGATTTTTATGACATATCAAATTCAGTGGGTACAAATCGTATATAAATGATTTGTAAGCGAATACTTTGGAGGTAACTTTATTGTTAAGGCTCATTGGTTAGCAGAGAATTAAATCGTTTTAAGTATTACTAACACTTCTAATTCTATTTAATATTTGTACGCACAAGACACGCTTACTATAAACCCAAATTGAATATATGACTCTGTCCAAATGTCAGCGAACACGGCAAAACGTTTTTGAATCTTTTATAAAAGTTTAAAATTATTAGAGGCATAACAGTAGTTTAGAAGAAAAAGTAAAAGCCTAAAGCTACCACAGCAACCCCCCCCCAAAAAAAAAGAGAAAGAAAGAAAAAAAAACGATGAAATTAGTATCCCTCCCCACCCCTGTCTCGAACTGTATACCGTCTCCAAACATACCTAAAATTCAGTAGTAAATAAACGCTAAAAGGAAGAAGAATGATTTGAACTCACGTGCCAACAGAGGAAAAATGTTTCAATATTGGTCAATATGTCTTAAAGTCCTATTAATTTAAAAAGCTGAATTTTACAAAATGTTATGCTGTATTTTTGTTTGTAAAATAATGCTTAAACTGTGCGTTTTAAATGTAAAGACACACTTACTATAAACCCAAATTGAATATATGACTCTGTCCAAATGTCAGCGAACACGGCAAAACGTTTTTGAATCTTTTATAAAAGTTTAAAATTCTTAGAGGCATAACAGTAGTTTAGAAGATAAAGTAAGTCTAAAACTCCCAATGCTTCCAATTAACACACACAAAAAAAGTCATTTGTAGAAGCTCTATAATTCCTTAAGCCTCCTCGGCTCCCAAAGGTAGTATAGAGTAAAAACTAAAAAGCCTAGGAAAATGTCCCAATACCGCCAAAAAAAAAAAATTTTTTTCAGTACCAGTGAAAGTCTGACGAAAAAGAAAACTTAAATCAAAATTACCCCCCTTTTTTTTCCTTTTTTTTTTTTTTTACGTACACATGGGAAGCAGCATGATGTGCGTAAAGGTATTTGAATAAACCCATGGACGACCAAACTCAATGCCTAAACAGGTCCTGGACGTGAGTTTGACGACTTTACGCTCAGGATCGTTAGTTCGATCGGGGAACTACCGCTGCTCCTCTATAAGAGTGGCTTCTATAGAAGAGAATAAAACAGCCATCGAAAGATAACCATGACCCATACACAAACCGCATCGCTCTTCGCGCGGGTAAAAAAAGGGGCGCGTCCTGCTGAGGTTGGAGCCCTGACCTCAGTGTTCGAAAAATCAGCTACAGAGCTCAAACGACAAAAACTACTAAAATGCAAGCAAACACTACAAATAGCGACATTTAACGTAAGAACCTTAAATAGAAAAGGACAACTACCAGAGCTAATCGCATCGGCCGTAGAACATAAGATTGACATAATATGCATACAAGAACACAGATACACGCACACCGAAGATATCAAATATCACGAAACTGGCTATGGATGGTCGCTCGTCACTGTATCGGCATGGAAAAACTCTGTCAACGCCGCAGTAGGAGGGGTAGGATTGCTTATAGGACCTAGAGCATTAAAAACGCTAAATAGCATTGAGAAAATACAACCGAGAATGATGGCAGCTACTTTTAACGGCAACCCCAGAGCAACAATCATCTCCTGCTACAGCCCTACCAATGTTAGTGAAGAAACTGAACTAGTCACCTTCTACGATGAGTTATCCTCATTAGTGCGTAGCATCCCGAAACACAACATGTTAGTCATTGGCGGAGACATGAATGCCCAAATCGGGAAAAACGGAAACAACAATTACAGTCTCCACAACACGTCAAATAGGAATGGGCAACATCTAACAGATTTCATGATAGAAAATAGATTAGCATGCCTCAATACAAACTACCAAAAAAGGGAGGGCAAACTATGGACATACACGTACGCGAACAATACTAAAGCTCAGATAGACTACGTCCTTATAAGCAAGAAATGGAAAAATAGTGCAATGAATTGCGAGGCATACTCCTCTTTCGAGGGTGTGTCCACCGATCACCGAATAGTCACGGCGAAAATACGGCTAAGCCTACGAAAAAACGCCAAACGAACAGCGACCACCAAACACTATGACTGGGCCCTTTTGAACAACAGAGATATAAGAGATAAATACGTATTAGAATTAAGAAACAGATTCGAAACGCTACAAGAAAAGACGGAAAAAAGTACACCAAACGACGAATATGAAAATTTCGTCAATGCGCACCTCGAGGTAGCAGCGAAATGCATTCCAACCAAACTCAAAACTAAATATAGAGTCCCATGGGAAACTTTAGCGGTGAGAGAAAAACGTGCACTAGTGAAAACAGCCTCCAAAAACTATCGAAAAAACCCAACAAACACAAATGCCTTAAAACTAAAAACGGCACAATATCAATTAGCAGGCATATATATAAAGGAACAGACAGAATACATTCAAAATCAGATAGATAAGATTAGAGACTCGGTGGAAGATAGACCATCTAGGATAGCCTGGCAAACAATAAACGAAGTGAGTAGAAGAAAGAACACAGTAAAAGCAAAACTGAAAGCTGCAAACCAACAAGAAAGAATAAAACAGTGGAAACAGCACTTCGAAAACCTACTAGAAAACCCACCGAAAATAAAACATGAACCAATCACCAGAATAATTAGTAAACAATTAGACATTAAACTAGGACCTTTCACACAAGAAGAATTCGACTCGGTTCTCAGAAAAATTAAAAATAGGAAAGCTGCGGGGCTGGACGAGATTTCCCCAGAAGTATGGAAGACCAGACAATTCGACGACATACTGCTCCGACACTGCAACGCAGTATACAATCAAAATCCGATAGATAGATGGATGAAGTGATGCATACTCCCCTTCCCTAAAAAGGGGGACCTCGGATTAGCCAAAAACTACCGAGGCATAACACTTACATCCATAGCAGCCAAAATCTACAATGGCCTACTACGAAACCGCATAGAACCCAAAATCGACAACATACTTAGGAAAAACCAAAATGGCTTCCGAAGAAATAGATCCACGACCTCACAAATATTAACCATCCGTAGGTATACGGGCAAAAAACGGGCAAAAAACCTACAAGCGACATTAATATTTGTCGACTTTACCAAGGCTTTCGATTCCATTCACAGAGGAAAAATGGAACAAATCCTACTAGCGTACGGCATTCCTAAAAAACAATAGCAGCAATAACGATTCTCTATAGAAACACCAAAGTAAAAGTACGATCACCAGATGGAGACACGGAATACTTCGACATTGTAGCAGGAGTACTACAAGGAGACACGCTGGCTCCGTACCTCTTTATCATCTGTCTAGACTACGTACTTAGAACATCGATTGACAAAATCAGAGAGAATAGCTTCGAACTGACGAAGAAAAGAAGCAGAAGGTACCCCGCAAAAACAATTACCGACGTCGACTACGCCGATGACATAGCGATACTGGCAAATACACCCAACCAAGCCGAAACACTACTGCATAGTTTGGAACGAGCAGCCGCAGGCATAGGCCTCTATGTTAATGCACACAAAACGGAATATATGTGCTATAATCAAAAGGCGGAACCCCTCTTAAACTCTTAAACTAGTTGACAAATTCACTTACTTAGGAAGCAGCGTCGAATCAACCGAAAAGGACATCGACACGAGGTTAACGAAAGCATCGACAGCTATCAATAGGCTATCGATTATATGGAAATCAGACCTAACCGATAAAATGAAACGCAGTTTCTTCCAGGCAGCAGTCACATCGATACTGCTATATGGGTGCACTGCATGGACTCTAACAAAACGGCTCGAGAAGAAGCTAGACGGCAATTACACAAGAATGCTGCGAGCAATCTTGAACAAGTCCTGGCGGCAACACCCCACAAGACACCAACTGTACGACCACCTGCCTCCTATCACGAAAACTATTCACGTTAGATAACCAGACATGCAGGACACTGTTGGAGAAGCAGGGACGAACTCATAAGTGATGTACTCTTATGGACCCCCACACATGGCCGTGCAAAAGCAGGACGACCAGCACGAACATACATTCAGCAGCTATGTGAGGATACGGGATGTTGTCCTGAAGACCTGCCTGGGGCGATGGACGATAGGGAGGAGTGGCGAGAGAGGGTCAGGGATATCCGTGCTACCAGCGCGATATGATGATGATGATGATATTGGTATTTAAAATTACAACTTCAATTCATCTAGTATTCCTATCTCATACGAACAATTTGCTTGTCATTGTATCGTTTCAAATAAGTAATAATAATAATCTTTAGTAAATGATTGAATAGTTATATCTGACCGAGAGTTGCGGCCCTAACAGGTACTATCATTTAAAGTCAGAGTGGACCTGAGAGTAATTAACGGATACTCCATATTTCCTAAACTCAGGGATTCACTTTAGTGTTATTCCTAACATTTGTTTTTCTCAACGTGACTGACCTCAGCTACCGCCTTTACACCGAATTAAGTCAATTTTGATTAAAGTTTCGAGCAATTAAGTTAAGTATGAGAATTGTTTTTATGTCCAGTTTAGCATAAATACAGTTTTTTGTTTACACAGTTAAATGTCAGAACACTTAATTTCAAACAATACAGTTCATCGTAATAACACAATTTAGCTCTATTTGACCCATAGATAGGACCCTATGAGGTGCTATCACTCTGGATCAGAATGGACCAGGGTGCGATGGTAAAAAGGGGTACTTCGCATTCCCCAAAGCTCCAGTATTACTGAAGCCTCATCATCAGATTGTTTAGTATCATATCTAGGACACTCATTGAGAAAGTCTGACCCCTCTATAGAGAAGCAGAATGCAGCACTAGCGAAAGAGGCCACCGCCTATGGAAAACTTTAAGTTAAAAAGGGTTGGGTGTTTGTTTGCCATGAGAGCAATCTGTAGTATACGTTCGAAACAATTATATAGGTACTAGGAATTGACATGACGAACCGATTGTAATTTATTTCCACCGAAATCAATAACAGATAACGAGACCATAACAAGAAACGACAGATCAAGTTTTCAACTACCAAATACTATTATTATCTTTCTACGTAAGTGGCTACGCATTCTCGGCAATGATAAACATAAGTATAGATAGATATATGATATATACATATATATATATATAATTTATAAATGATATACATATATATATATTCATATATTTCATAGATTCATCTTTATTGTTATTTCCACAACGTTTCGGTCGATATGTCCTCCGGCCTTCTTCAGGTGTTTGGCGAACTCGGAATCTACACGGAACTACGAACTACGTACTTTCTTTGAAAAAAAATATGAATATGAGCATAGGTAAAAAAAAATCATACATAATAGTAGTACTCCTAGTCAAGTAAGAATATTAGGTTTATGAGTCCCAAAAATTCACTCTACGTACCGATTATAAGCCTTGGTTCCCTTAGCTTCTAAGGAGACAATCATCTACTGGTTTCAGGTTCAATCCTGACATCAGGTAAGTAAAATACAGGAATACTGAACACTTCTACCCGGTTATGGCTAACGGAATCAGAAAAAGGCGACCCCCGTTGATTATATATATATATATATATATATTGTTACAACTACGGTGAATTTAGGATAGGTGCCTAGGGGTAGACTTGGTACCCATAGTCATAACACAAAAATAAGACGCATGAAAAATAGTCAAATAAAACAGAGATTTGGAAATACTAAACAAAATTTATTTACTGGGAATGTACAGGGGACGAGGAGGCATACAAGGGTAAAAACAAAGAACAGTAACACGTGGGCAGAAGGGGTGAAAGTAAAAACATGAAATGTATTTTGGGTTAAAGTTCAGAAGATTATTCAAAGTCTGGCCAGCGAAAACAGACACAACAAATAAAAAGTTGAATACAGCAAGTAAAAAGGTTACCAGTTAGTCCTTTTGTCCCGGGAGAAATGTTCAGGCACGTCTTACTCTGTTAGCGCTACCCTAAAACATACATCAAATGGGCTTATCGAAAGTTTGGAGAAGGTCGCTGTGAGATGTAAACTTTTTCTTTTCTGCACTGGCACAACAAATTTGATGAACGACCCACCATTCCTCGTCAGGACTCGCATCAAGAGGATGCCACTTCCTCATTAAGACTCCATTGTTTAAATAAAAGCATTCGATAACCTTTTTCGCTTCTCCATTAGGCAGGCTACTTTTGAAAATAGGGATGTGATCAGGATCTTTTCGCTGCTATCACGGCTGAAATTATCACCCACTTTTTCTTCCATAATTCTTAGGGCATGTAGGTTACAACTATTTGGCGTACGACCGGTTGCCGGGTCCTGCTCCCTCTGATGAGATATAAATGTCTCATTTAGATTTAGGGAGTCATATAAGAACGGTACATTTTCTGTATCACTCTCAGCATGTCTTTTTGTCATGGCTCGTGTATAGGCCTTGTTTTTTTCATCACTGCCATTATTTTCATATGGTAGGTTTGTAACGATAGGGTCTGGTCTTACCCTCCCTCCGGCTAAATCGTTTCCGAGTATCATGGAAATTCCCTTGATTGGGAGAGTGGGCCGAATACCTACAATAACTGGGTCAGTTACTAGGTCTGATTCTATGTGGATGCGGTGAAGTGGGGCACTAATGGTTCCCAGTTCAACACCCTGCAACAACACCGTATTCCCTGTAAATGTTGCTTTTGATAATGGTAGCACACCCTCCAACAGCAGTGTTTGGGAGGCGCCTGTGTCTCTCAATATTTGAATGGGTTTGTAACAGCCAGCATCAATTGCGACCCTTCCCTTCGACAGGAAAGGTTTGTAATTTTCTAACTGGGGATTTTTTTTAGGTTTCTGTTTCGTGTGAGTTTTTGAGCTAGCAAAAACCCTCTCATTAGTGTATTTTTTATTGAAGTCATGTTTCCTTTTTAGTTTGAAACAATTTGATAATTGGAGAATCTTTTCCAGGCATACTGTGAAAACGCCCCGTTTTCTGTCTGGAGAAAGGGCCCCGACCAAATTTTGTTTGAAGAGGGGGAAGGGGACGAGTGACTGACCTGGCTGTCGCTTTCATATTATATTTTTCGCTTGGTCAGGTGTTTTTCATTTCGTGAAAATTCCTCGTCTGTGTTAATGTATAGGAGTCGGCAATGACTGCTGTTTCATCAACCCTATCCAACTTTTTGTCACTGAGGTGGGTTGCTAGGTCATGGGATAAGCATTGTTGGAAGTCCTCGATAAGGATTAACTGCCGTAATTTCTCAAAACTACCGTCCACATTCTTTGCCCTAAGAAATATTCAACCACGCCTTACTCTATAGGTAGCGGGGTTTATTCTCTAACTGGCCGAAAAACTAGGGTCACCAGACGAAAAATGAGCAATAGTCTTATAGGACTTTACACTCCTATAAATTATTTTGGGCGGTATGCCACTTGTTCCCACAAAGATGGCGGACGCTCAATGTTCAGTCTCGGGAAACCATTGGCCAGGAGGACCACGTGATATGCTTACAACTACGTCGGCGCGCGTAAATTCAAGTCCTGCGTTTTTGAGCCACTTACAAGACGCGTATTTTCTATAAATACGTCGTCTTCAAGCACCCTCTTTCTCTTTGACCAATTTTCTTCGCAGCGGCAACACTCTCATTGACCAAATTTCTCTGCAGCAGCACCACCATGAATGGGCCTCGCAGACATTCATATACAAGGACTATGAGACGCTTTCCCGTCTCTGAGAAACTACCTGTTTCAAACCATAGAAAAAGGACATTTTAAACTTGCAATTCTTTTTGTAGCTTAGTTGTGTTACACACACACACGAGCTCACACATATACACACACTATTATTTTGCTAGTAGAGTTAGTAATATTTTTTATGTATTAATGTAAGTTTTGTTATTATAGAATATAAATTTGTTTTTGTTCGTTAAAAAAAAAAAAATAACCCGACATTTTCTGACCAAATACCAACAAAATGCAAGCCAATTCACTTGCTATCTTCATAATTCGACAAACTATCCGTGAGTGCCAGAGTGACGAAGCCAAAAAAGCACCCACCGGATACAATGTTAGCAAACAAATCACATAAACCTAACGTAAAATAGTCGGGGTCCATAAATAGCATAAATACTTTCATTCACCTACAAAATGGTAAACTCCGACTTAGAACACGCAACCAAATATAAAAATAAATTAAATATACCCATCGCACATGGAACTCTTTCTACATTACCTACTAAAAATTTGAAACCTTACTTCTTGAGAGAACACTCAACCACAAATGTTAACCCAACGACGTAAAATGAACATACAAAATTTCCTAAACATTTCGAAACATGTAAGAATATATTTCACTCATTTTAAAGGCAACATTAAAATTCTATTATGGCGCGTGGACTTGAGAAATAAGAGTGGCGAACACATGCAAATTCTTTAAATATCTTATTCAAAATTTTCATATACAAAAATTACATGCAAAAATTTAAACAAAATTTTCCAAGCTAAAACTCCTACACAGAAACAGGACGGCAGAATTTATTTCACAGCACACGAGGAGAGAAATATTGACATGCTGCTGATTTTGACACGAGGCATATTTCTTCACTTTCTCCACTACCAAAAATCAGGCAACCTTTCAACTCTTTTGACTTGCCCACCTAATCTTACTGACCACCAAAACACTTTTTCTGCTACCAGACAGGTCAGTAGACGACACACAGTTCTTTTATTACTACCAAACTTGTCATTGGGGCGACATTCACAACGACAAGGAAGAACAGGACTACGTGATATTCTCCACCAGCCAAAAAAATTTCCCGACATTTTCTGACCAAATACCAACAAAATGCAAGCCAATTCACTTACTATCTTCATAATTCAACAAACTATCCGTGAGTGCCAGAGTGACAAAGCCAAAAAAGCACCCACCGGATACAATGTTAGCAAACAAATCACATAAACCTAACGTAAAATAGTCGGGGTCCATAAATAGCATAAATACTTTCATTCACCTACAGTCAAAAACAAAACAACAAAGCCAAATGGGGCTGGGATATCTACAAACAATGAACCGTGGAAGATAATATTTAAAATGAACCAGAACGAAAGGCAACGAAAAGTTCACTCTTAGTTCACAGAGGAGACATGAAGTCTGCTCCAAAGAACAAGTTGAAAATAGGGACTTAGGATGTAACAACATATATATATATATATATATATATATATATACATTTACATATAAATACATATATAAACATATATATACATATGTATATAATCATATACATATATGTATATAAACATATATTCAAATATATTTTTATACATGTATATATACTTTTTTTTTTTTTTTCATCATACAACGTGTGGAAGCACGTGCGATACCCTAGCCTCATTAGCCGCCAACCAGGGTGATAACACAGTTTCGGTAGCTCAAGGCGGTACTGCCACTCCTGGCGCTACCGAGCAGCTTTTGCCACCGGATAGGGTATTTAAAAAAAAAAAAAATCTATGTATACACAAGATCAACTAAAAGCGGACATTACATTAGACGTTCGTTCATCTTCATTTTGGTGCAGTTTGTGATTTAAAAAAGCGTTTACTTACGGCCGTTAGATGTCATAGCAACCGTTTCTTGATTTTGCGTAATTACACGACAATGGTGGTTACACGTGTATAACATTCGTGTTGAAATCCTTTCTATATCCGTTATCTTTTCGATTCGTTTTCTTTCATTTATGCGTTACTGCCCAAAAGCACTCGAGACAAACGTTATATATAATTCCGCTAAAAGATTTTATTTGTTGATCAATGGGCCCTCAAGATGGGTGGTGAGTAAAAAGAATGCTCCTGCTCTGTTAGTCCAGGTAGCTAACTGATTACCCTTGGGCCACTAAATACTTGGCTTGCAAAAAATGTCTCCAGGACGCTGATGGTCAGCAATGGGCTCGTGAATACTGTGGGGGTAAACCTGACTCATAGGCCCATCAATCGATTTACATTCTCCGGCAGGAGAATTACGTTCTGCGCACCAGCGCGCCTTGTGGATTCGTGTTCCTCGCAAGCTGTTGAATTTTCTACCGCAATCACACGTTGTAGCCGGGTACATATCCAGATCGTTACCGTAGGAGCAAGTAAGATGGGTGATATATTCTCCCTCCCCGCTACAGACACCCTGAGGGCATTTTTCTTTCATTGTATTATCCATATTTGTTAAAATTCCTGACTTTCCAGGATGTCACTCCAACTTTCTGAAGAGTCCCTTTGTCTTTCCAAAGAGTCATCTTGCTTTCTAGAGAGTCTTATATATGTATACATATATATACGAGGATCATTAAATAAGTTTCCAGACTTTTTTCTGATGTGCACTTTTATTGAGAGTACACACATGAAACTCTAGACCCCTTCGAAGAATTCTCCTCCGGCTGTAATGCACTTGTAACGTTCCAACAATTTCTGGAAGACACCATGGAAGAACTCTTGTGTGAAGGTGTCAATGATCTTCATCACAGCCTCTTTCATCTAGTCAATTATCTCATAACGATAGCGTCGGAGACTTAGGGAATGAACAAAAGTCACAGGGAGCAAGGTCTGGACTATATATATATACACATATATATACACACACACACATATATATATATATATACACACATATATATATACATGTATACATATACACACGCATATATATATATATATAGATATACACACACATATATATATATATACATATACACACACACATATATATATACGTATACACACACACATATATATATATATACACGTATACATATACATACACACATATATATATACGTATATATATATATATATACACATATATGTATATA